>CAUYPK010039914.1:0-54931 GCA_963574355.1 Loris lydekkerianus | reverse complement strand
CCCTATTCTTAGGTTATAACTGGGTTATAGCTTTCATGTGAAAGCCATAAATTAGTTTCATAGTAGGGCTGAGTACATTGGATACTTTTTCTTCCATTCTTGAGATACTTTACTAAGAAGAATATGTTCCAGCTCCATCCACGTAGTGCTTGCGTTTGTTAGACGAAGCCCCTGTTGTAGTTGTGCCCATTAGGAGGGAGCACACAACCCCTCCCCCCACAACTTGAACTGAGTTTTTCTCTTGTGTGGGTGTATTAGATCATCTACTGCTTTCAGATTAGTATGGAGTACACTGGATACTTGCTTTTTCATTCCTGTGATACTTTACTAAGAATGGGTTTCAATT
Source organism: Loris lydekkerianus (assembly GCA_963574355.1). Taxonomy (NCBI): domain Eukaryota; kingdom Metazoa; phylum Chordata; class Mammalia; order Primates; family Lorisidae; genus Loris; species Loris lydekkerianus. The sequence continues at coordinate 54,585 of CAUYPK010039914.1, read as the reverse complement.
CCGTCCAGACTAGAAAATGTCTTAAGACAGCTTTGAAGAAATGCTAAGCTCATCTAAGCAGGGAGGGAAGTTAGGGGGTTACAATAAAATCAGAACAACTAAGTAATGACGTTGTCTCTTCTACCAGGGGCAGTGGGTTGTGGAATCAGGCCCATTGGAGTAAGTGACCTCAGAGTTTCCCGCTGCAGATGGCAGTAACGAGAGGCCGGCCCGTGGATGCTCATCTCACTGGGACATGAGGAGAATCGGCTGCCCTGGGTGCCCAGGCCTTGTGGGACAGCCCAAACCCCCATCCCAGGAACAACCTCAATCCTCTGAGCACCAACTCTAACTCATTGTGTCCAGAACCCCAGTTAGCTTAGGATAATAAAGGTCTTCCCTTAGTGGTACGAGGCTTTCAACTTTAGGAAAAGATAGAACCAAATATAAAGATGAACTTCAACCTTGTTCTCCAACTAGCATTCTGCACCTCCAGCGGTCCCTGAAAGTCAGCAAATCTACAAGGCAGAAACTTCGTCTCCTGTCCTGTGCCAGCCCTCACCCAGACCCTTACTTGATCAGTGGTGCTCAACTGGGGTGAATCTTCCCCCAAGGGTCATCTGCAATGTCTGGAGACTCCACTGTCTGTCACATCTCTGGGGGTGCTACTGGAATCTAGTGGGTAAAGGCCAGGGATGCTGCTCTCATCCTACAAGATGCACAATGGTCCCCACAACAAAGAATTATCAGCCCCAAACGCCCCTGACACCAGGTTTGAGAAGTCCTACTTCAGGTCAATGGGACCATGGTCCTTCAAAAAAAACAAACAACAACAACAAAAAAACTTTTGTGTTTGTCCCAAGACCTCACACCCTCCCTAAAAGAGAAACGGCTCCTTTACAAAGCAGAGACATGACACCTTCAGAACATTTCCAAAGGTCAGGATCCTCAGGAATATTTATAACCCCTTGCAACTTAATGACCATTTTAAAATAAATTATTTGACTCCAAACTTTAAGTGACTGAGGAATTTGTAATTGTGACATTCAACGAATGAGTAAAACAGCTGATTTAAAGACAAATGACTATTAGAAATATTGACCTCTCCTCTGAAGGAATCAGGGAGGTTTTGCTGGTTCCTTGGAGAACATTCTACTGTAACAAAGATGTAAGAAAGAATAGTTGTGACTCAGAATATATAATAAAGACCCTTTCCCAGTGGCACAGTAGACTGAGGCTTGGAGCTTTGAAATCCATCAAAGCACAGGGGTATTAGATGAAGTATCGTATGTGCAATGGTAAGTGAACCCCGGCTGAGAGCTAACTGGTGAAGGGGACAGCATAAAAGATGACCAGACACCTTTACAGAAACACATCTAACTATAAATCTATTCCATGGGTGTTAACAGATTACATGGGATCTAATACAGACTTGGACTATTGGACTTCATATTATTTTGTATTTAGGTGTAAAATTATAATTTAAAATGTATTGGTATTGAAGAGAGAAGAATGGCTCTGTCTCCCCGTGAATGTCTGAATGGCTTGGAGAAAGCTGTATCGGAGTGGCCTCTTTGGATTTCCAACAACAAGTCCACCCCACCTGACATGCACGCATATTATTAGCATCTGCCTGTGCCCTTCAAATGAAGCCTAAATCTTCCAAAGGTCAATGGCAAATTACATAAGGAGTAACTGAAGTTGGCCAAATGAGTCAGACTCTATCGAAAAACAAGGGAATTGATCATTAGTGTTTTTTTAAAACAGTCTCCTTCCCCACACAATTGTTTTTATGTAAGATGTTTATTTAATGATTCCTCTAGTGAAATAAAAAAAAAAGTATATATTCTTCTGTATTACTTTGGCTCTGTGAGGTAGAATCTAATTGTTTCTTTGGAGAGCTGTTCTGAAAGCCTCCAAGGTGGGAATTGTGCTGAGAGCTATTTTTAACACTCTGGTCTTTTAATAGTCTGGCCTGTGCCATGAAGGGAAGCTGCTGGATTTGGATTGAAAGCCCAGTGCTACAGAGAAAGCCCACCAGTCTCAGTTCAACCTGGGGGACGCAAGTAGCTGGTACCAGGGCCTCAGCTGCTGCTGCTGCAATGGCGTGCTAATATTAGCACACCGAAGCAAGAAAAATCAGGAATCTGTGCACCAACAAGACATTTGGTCTCAGAGGCATCCAATTTCAAAGACAGAAGGCAAACATTATTTAACGAAAAAAAAAAAATTAGGATTCACTGGCAGGAAGAAAACAAACACATCTGGACCAACGCAAACATGATTTAACAACGAAAGGCAAAGAGAGGAGGATATATGAAGCCCATCTGTGAAAGACTATCAATAAAACATAATTAAAATAGAAATATGTAACAAAAACAAAAGCATGATGCAGAATTAGGAAATTAATCCCCAGGTACATCTTACAAGGGACACAGTGGAAAGGACAGCAGAGTGAAGAGTGGCCGTTCTGGGAGGACAATGCAGTGACCAGCTGAGTGAGTGCATCCAGGGGATGCCCTTGACCTTCGTTTCCCTCATGGCTGAAAGGAGGATGTCGTGAGCACCAAGGGTGGTTGTAAAGACTGAATGAGATCAACCCCAAGCAGTAGGCACAATTCCTACCAAGAATACCCCTGAATCCACAATTGCGTGTGTGTGCTATGCCTGGCACATCCTAAGTGGCTCCATACTTTTTGAATGAACGTAGAGTTTACAGATTTTAAAACTGCAAATAACATGCCAATTTTGTCTTACATCTGTTTTCAACAGACCATTTCTCCAAGTGTGGTTCCTAGGCCAGTGGAACTTGGTGCAAGTTCATATTGACCAGCTTCATCCCAGATGCACTGAAGCAGAAACTCTGGGGCAGGGCCTGGCGATTTGAGGTTAAGACGTCCCCCAGGTGCTGGGCAGTGGCTCACACCTGTAATCAGCACTCTGGGAAGCCAAGGCTGGTGGATTGCTTGAGCTCAAGAGTTTGAGACCAGCCTGAGCAAGAGTGAGACCCCTACCACTGTACCCCACCCCCATCTCTAAAAAAAAAAAAAAAAAAAAATAGCCAGGCATTGTCCCAGTTACTTGGGAGGCTGAGGCAAGAGGATCACTTAAGCCCAAAAGTTTGAGGTTGCTGTGAGCTGTGACTCTACCAGAGCAACAAAGTGTCAAAGGGGAGGGAGGGGAGGAGGGAAGGTGGGAGAGAGGGAGGGAGGGAGAGAGGGAGGGAAGTCAGTCAGTCAGTCAAACAGGTGATTCTGATACTAAAGTTTGAGAACCATTTTCTGGAAAGCTGGAAGAAAACAATCTTTTAACATCAAATATCATTTACTTAAAAATCACACATGCAACACAAATTACAAAGGATAAAGATCAGAGGCCAGTGGGTGAAAGTCGAATGCTGCGTCACATCGGAAGCCTTGTGTAATTGCGCTTGTCAGCATATGTTGTTCCTTTTTTTTGTGAGTTAGAGCTCCAGGCTCAATTCTTTCTTACAACCGTCACTGCATTCTTTCCACATCTACTTTTCCATTCTTGAAGGTCAGGTATTGATTATTTTTTGTCCCAGCCTCTAGCATTGAGCCTGGGACACTAAAAATACTCATTGTGTAGTAAACTAATGACTTTATTAAGCTCCATGCATTACTCTTTTTAAAATAATTGCTCTCATGCCTTTTCCCTAGCTCCCAAATAAGAAATTGCCATATTGATATAAGCCAGACTTATAGATGACAGCTCTACGTTTTCATCTGGTGATGACAAAGGGGAAGAGATTTTAATGAAGTTCCTTTCATTAAGTATGTCCTAATGACTGCCCCTGAGAAACTGAAATCAAAAGGAAGAAAACATTAAGTTAATTAAGAATTTAGGCTGTGGGACAGACAAGTCAGAGGATTCAATTAAAGGTATTTATTAGTTGAAATCTACGTCTAATAGTGTAATAAATTGAATTATAGAAGAAGTATTCATTCACTCTTTCAGAAGGAATTTTGTGCAAGTGAAAATTCACACTTAGGGAATCTAAAAGAAGTGTAGGAACAGTTCCTGCCTTCAGGGAGATTACAGGCCAGATGAGGAGATAAGACACATGTTCATAGGACATGCTAGCAAGAGCAGAATGAATGCTGCCAAGGCTGGACTAACGGGGGAGCAGGGCCGTGCACCGGAGTCGGGGTCACCAACACGGCACCTCAGGAGGTTCGTGCACAGAGCACAGACATGGGAAAGATGTGCCATAGCTCAGCCCCTTCCAGGCCTCATCCCCATCGACTGGAGGGCTTAAGTCTCTCCTCCTTCCTCCCCAGGAGCAGGTGCTCTGGTCTGGACCCAGTAAGGGAACTCCACAGGGACTGTCAACACCAGGTGTGGGGTGGAGAGTGGGCAATGCCTTTGCAGACACAATGAGGAGAAATGAAAGCTCCAGTCCTTCCCATCCGCCTTCCTCTTAGGGGTGTTTAGAGGAGGACGTGTCAGCAGACGTGCTGATGCCCCGTCCTAGCAAAGTGCAGGAGCTGAGGCAAGAGGCCAGGCTAGAAGGGGGTCCAGACACCATCACTTAGAGTCAGCAGCTGAAGAGGGAGGGGGGGAAGCGAGGGCTCGAGAGCTTTCAGCAGAAGGGACACTACAATGTTCTGTAGGCCAGATAGGGAAGACTTCTGGAGAATGACCAGCAACTGCTGGACGAGGACAAGGAAAGAGTCCTGGAAAGGACACCCCAGTAACCTGGAGATGCAGGTTTACGACACATGGAAGAGAGCAGCATGAGCGGGTGGGTGGAAAACTAGGAGTTAGGTCAGTGTGTGTCAGCATGAAGAAGAAAGAAGGGAGGGAAGGAGGACGAGAGAGAGGAGGTGGCACAGGTGTGAGGGCAGCAGGGACTCACCACGGTCTTGCTCGTCTGAGGGACTGGCTTTGAGATGGAGAAGAGCATCAAGACCATGGACTCCTGCAGACAAGAAGCCGGGAGAGAGGGGAGGGGAGGGGACAAGGCTGCGTCCAAGGAAAGGAGCCACGGGGTTGGCAGCACATGATCCTGGAGGGGCCAAGAGGGAGGCTGGAGTTGGCGCCTTCACACCAGGTGAGGTTCTCAGCTGCAGGGTGCGCAGCAGCAGCCAAAAGGTGGATCCAAACGTGGGCCAGCAGACACGTGGGCCCACAGACGTGGGCAGCCACACAGTAGAACCTTACGCAGAATAAAAAGAAAAGTAGTACAGATACGAAGGATGGAGTTCTGACGTGGGGAGGGTGATGCTGATACAGGGAGGATGAGGCTGACATGGGGATGTGGTACTGACACAGGAAGGGTGGTGCCAACACAAGGAGGGCAATGCTGATAGAGTTTGCACTCTGATGATCTCTGCAAACATTAAGCTAAATTCAAGAAGCTGTCAAAACAAGCTGTATCTCTGATAGCCAAACTTACATGCCAAGTCCAGCAACAGCAAATCCACAGAGACAGAATGCACATCAGAGGTTGTGCAGGGCTGGGGGCAGGGTGGACGGTAGAGTCGAATAGTTCTTGCTAAAGGGTAGAGGATTTCTTTGGGGGTGATGAAATGTTCTAAAATTGATTATGTGATGGCTGCACTACTCTGAATAGACTAAAAATATTGAATTGTACACTTTGGTGCTGTTATTTAAGTAACAAACCTTGGAACTACCCACACTCACCCCTTCCACTCATGCCACCCACCAAATCCTCCAGCAAGTGTTATTGGCTCTGCCTTCAAATATAGTCCAAATTCAAAACTTTTTAGTATTTCCAGTGCCTCGGAGGTCAAGCCATTCTTATCTCTTGCCTGAATAGTAAACAATATCCTAACTGGTTCCCCAATTTGCCCTCCCAAGTTCTACATTGATCCTTTTGAGAAAGAAATCAGATGGCCCCACACAGGTCACACGTTCATGGTTTCCTGTCCCTCCTTCTGTCCTACTCCACAGGCCTGTCTGGCATCCATGTCAGCTCACATCTTGCCACTGGTTCTCAGGCTCTGTGTTCCTCGGACAGACCACACATATTCCTACCTCAAGACCTTTGCACGTAGTCCTTTCAGACTGCTAGAATAAAGTATCTTACACGAGGTAATTTATAAATGCAGAAATGTATCACCAACTGTTCTTAGAAAAATCCAAGATCAAGGTGCCTGTACATCCGGTTCCTGGGGAGGGCCAGTTCCTCATTGGCAGCACCCCCGCTGTCCTCGCTGGCAGAGAAAGCAGGCAGCTCTCTGGGACACCAACCCCATTCCCGAGATTCAAGCCCTCACCTCCAAAGGTTCCACCTTCTAATACCATCACCTAAGTGACCAAGTCCCCTTGTGAATTTGGGGGTACACAAACACAGACCTTCACACATATGCATAGCAGGTAACTATTCTCTCTGCCTGGAATACTATTCCCTTGATATTCACATTGTTCACCAGCCCTTTTTACCCAGGTCTCCTCCCAAACATTTCCCCTTCTGGGAGGCTTTACTGAATGCCCTATCTATAATCTTACTCCCATTTTTCTTCATCTCTTTACCCTGTTTTAGCTTTTTGTTCATAGCAACTATCAGTACCTGGTCCTTTCCCATGACTACAAAATACACATAATACTACAACACACACATGATACACATGTATGCAAACACGCATACACACACCCCACACACACTCTCTCAAATACACACACATACACATACTGTTTATTCATCTCCCTCTATGAGCCCAGGGACTTTGCTTTGTTCACTGCTGTATTCTGTGAACTCAGAAAATGCCTGGCACATAGTGGACATTTAGCGAATAAATGTTGAATGAATGAATTGCCCTTGCAACTTCTTATTTCAAAGGTGAGGAAATTCAAGAGGATTTAAGAAAGGTCAGAAGATCACATGAGGTAATAGAACAGTAAGTTGCAGAGAGTCGAATGAAACCCTGACGTGCCTCATTACAATGTTCTTCCACCCCTGTCTAACCCCAACTGGTGGTCTCTCCAGTGTGGAGAAGGATGAACGACACCGTGGCAAGGCATTCATAGACCACACCTCCCAAACTAGTCATAACAAACATTAACATGTCCCAGTGAAGCACACTCCTAGACCTAGACTCTAAGAAGGACCCAGAGTAAAGGGGCCTGAATCCCAGTTCCTTCACAAGCTGTATGACTTCAGCCCCTCAGCCCCACCAAGACACCAGTGCTTCACACACAGAGACACATTCCACAGTCTTTGCCAGCCTGAAACTCTGAACCAATCCCCCTTTTAAAAATCACATTTATGATTTGCTCATGCACTTGTTACCTGCGTCAAAAAAGGCTAAGTTTGAGAACTCACAGCAATGTAACCAGGCTTTGATTCCAAGAGCAGGTGACCCATTTCACACTGACAGCACAAAGGCGTTGACGCTTACTCACTGCGTGTGTGAGAGGTAAGAGCTGCGGTGGGAACACGTGAGACACTCCCCTGCCTCCCTCAGAAATGACTAGTTTTACAAAGTGGGCTGAAATCACCAATTAGTTGGAACAATGTAGTGGTTTGAAGTTGAAAACGCTCTGCATAATGCTAATAATATTTTGGCAGTGGTGATTCCAAACGTATATCATCAGAGCTATTCTTTTCAGAGAAAAAAAAAAAAATAGCTACTTGGAAGAAAAATTACATTCTTGAAATTAGAAAGCTTTTATAAAATGAATTCTGATTAGAGAAGTTAAATTTCAATATAGAAGTTACATTTCAACTTCATAATGCATTACATGACTACTCTCTACAAGGCACGGGTCTTACTGACGGGTCTTAGCACTGATGTGATGGGAAAATAAAGACTCATGTAGTAACAACAGTCACAGCCCTCAAGCCAGCCACCATCTGATGTGAAAGGCAAATAACACGATCACTGTTACAGGGAAAAGCCCATGGAGAGAAGGAAAAGGGAGAAGCAGCAAAGCATTGAGCCCTACTACAGATATACCTGTATGGCCCATAGAACTATATCTTATTAACCCACTCATTTATTCATTCAGAAAAAAAAAAACTTCTTTTTTGCAGTTCTTGGCCAGAGCTGGTTTGAACCCACCACCTCCAGTATATGGGGCCAGCACCCTTCTCCTTTGAGCCATAGGTGCCACCCCGATTCGGAAAATTTTTACTGAGTACCTACTGTGTACCAGGCTTCAGGCCAGATGCTGGAGATACCATCGACAGAACCGACCAAGAGCTTGCATTCCTGGGCCTTGTCCAGTGGGGCAGGTAAGGATCTAGGTCTAGGGCAGGTGCACCAGGTTTGCACCTGACTTTGGCCTGAATGGCTCTTGTAACGTCAGGCAATAAGCAGGGTCTCCAGGGACCTTGTTCTGAAGGAAACGGTATTCCACTGGGGCTCCATGGGAAAACCAGTAAGAAACGTAGTCCACATTTAAAATCTAATTGGGTGGGATTTATGATTGTAATATAGGTATTCTGTGTTAATAAACTATATGCTATTGTTTTTTAATAAAATTAAGACGATTGTATTAGCTTGAGTTTCCATAACTAATTGCCACAGACTGGGTGGCTGAAACAACAGAATTATATTTTTCTCACAGTTTAGAGGCTGGAAGTCTGAGATCAGGGTGCCAGTATAGTCAGGTTGTGGGGAGGGCTTTTTGGCTGGCAGAAGACTGCCTTCTATTTTATTTATTTATTTATTTATTTTATTTATTTATTTTATTTTTTTTTGCAGTTTTTGGCCAGAGCCAGGTTTGAACCTACATCCAATATATGGGGCCAGCACCCTATTCCTTTGAGCCACAGGCACTGCCCAGTGGGCTGCCTTCTTGCAGTGCCTCCCACAGCAGAGAGAGAAAGAGATCTTGGTATCTCTTAAATACTTACCCAACAAGCCTTTCAGATTAGGGCCGTACCTTAATACCTCATTTAGCCTTAATTACCTCCTAAATTCTCTATCTCTAGATAAGTCACATTGGGGATTAGTGGGGCAACATATGAATTTGGGGGGACATAATTTAGTCCATAGCATTCCACCTCTGGTTTTCCAAAATTCATGCCCTTTTTGGCATACAAAATGCATTCATTTCATCCCAATATCCCCAAAAGTCTCAACAGATTCCAGGATCAAATCTAAAGTCCACATTCTCATCTCCGAATGTGGTATGATTTATCCCAAGGGAAATTCCTCTCCAGCTGTGGACATGTGAAACCAGTCAAGTTCTGGGCTTCCAAAATCCATGGTGGGGAGGTATAGGGCACACATCCCCATTCCAAAAGGGAGAATTAGGAAGTGAGGAAGAAATGAAAGGTGTCAAGCAAGTCCAAAATCCTAGCAAGGCAAATTCCAATGAAACCTAACACTCAGGAACAATCCTCTTTGGTTTGACACTGCACCTGGAAACATGGGGCCCTGTCCTCCTGGCCCCTTGATACCTGAAAGGCTTCCTCACTTCCCCAACCCCCAGCTTTGAAACAAGGAGGAGACAGCCTTGGGCCCTGGGACCTGAGAGAGACATGGGCTGATACCACCTCTGTGGTTGGACAGACAGCCCTGATGGTCTGTGAACCTTCTGGAGGGTGCTTCTTCCCTCTCCTTGAAGAATAGCTCATGTTCGTAGCTAAGCAGGTCTATGTTCCATCTTGTAGATCCCCAGAAGGCTGACAGCCTCCTCTGTTCCTTCCTCCTCCTCTGTCCCCTTTAGTTCAAGTCAGCAGTGTCTTTGCTTGTACAATCCCATCTCCACTCCTAGGTTCCACTGAGACGGCTGATTAAATCCATGAGCCACAACCCAATTTGTTTATCAAATGGTTGTTCAGTCCCACCCTTCATGTTCTCTTCAGAATAAAATTTATCTTTTTTTTCTTTTTGCAATATGGACAGACTAAAAATTTTCTAAATCTTTAAGTTCTGATTCATTTTTCTTAATTGCTGTTTTAATTTGTCTGTATCCTTTTGCATTTTCCTATGTAAGCTATCAAGAAGATCCAGGCCTTCATCATTTTGCCTAAAAACCTTTCTAGCTAAATAGCCAATTGCATCACTCCCAAAGTCTATCTACCACAAAATACTAGAGCACAGTTCAGCCAAGTGCTTTGCCACTTTATAAGAAGTTTCCAGTTTCCAATAATATGTTCCCCATTTTCATCTGAGCCCTCCACAGAACAGACCTTTACATCCACATGGCTAACACACACCTCACAACTTGGTCACCCTCCACCCACTACCTAGCTGCAAAGCCACGTGCACATGTGTATATATTTATTACAGAACCACCTCTCTTCTGTGCCAAAATTTGTATCAGGCAGAGTTCTCCAAAGAAACAGAAGCAATGTATATATAAATGAATGATGAGATTCAGTACAAGAAATTGGCTCTTGTGAAAGGGAGGCTGAGAAGTCCCAAGGTCTGCAGCTGGAATGATTGCTCTGGTTCCAGGGTGCAGCAGCATTGAGAGTGGATGGAGAAAGGAGGGAGCCTATCACAGGAACACAGACATGGGGTAACGCAGCAGATCGGAGGTGCTGGCAGGGGAACTGCAGAGCCGTGGCCTGGGGTGGCAAAACAGAGAGCACTGGAGACAGGAAGGGAGAGGGAGGCCCCGACACCTTGTCAACGTCCAGCCTGTAGGAATGAGTGGGACACAGGAAGATGAGCTGTGTGCGGCTGGGCACAATGGGTTCAGTCTGGGGATGACTGAGCGGAAGGTGGCCTGGGACACATACATGGAGACGCCACACAGGCTGTCAGGGAAGTGGGTCTGGAGGGAAGCTGACCTGGCGACACAAACTGGGAGACACACTATGCAACTGTTAAAATGAATGCAGTTGCTCCGTGTGTATGGACATGGGAGGATGTCTGTGCTCTACTGACAGACAGACACTGAAAAAGGCACGTTATAAGCTTGGTACCTGTAGCACAATGGTTACGGCACCAGCCACATATGCCGAGGCCGGCCAGCTAAATAACAATAACAACTGCAACAAAAAATAGCCAGGCGTTATGGCGGGCACCTGTAGTCCCAGCTACTTGGGATGCTGAGGCAAGAGAATCGTTTAAGCCCCAGAGTTTGAGGTTGCTGTGAGCTGTGACGCCACGGCACTCTACCAAAGGTGACATAGTGAGACTCTGTTGGAAGGAAGGAAGGAAGGAAAGAAGGAAGAAAGGAAGGAAGGAAGATGTTATAGAATAATATGCAAAATACAATTTTTTATAAAATTGTAGAAAAATAATCAACTGACTTGTAAGAGAAATACAGCAGAACCTCCAAAGTGGACCACCTCCGTAAGTTGACCTAATTTTCACAGACTGGGCATGTACCACATGGATGTACCAGTGCAGAGGGCCTAGTGCCGGGTGTTGCCCACCTCTGTACATTGACCAGCTTGTTACAATCCCTTGGGTGGTCAACTCTGTGTATACAGACGCACATAGACACACAATCACACAGACACACAATCACACAGACACGCAATCACACAGACACGCAATGACAATGGAAGGTATGGGAAGAATATACCAATGACTGACCCGTTCCTATGATTGGAGAAAGTCGGGGTGGGAATAGATGAATAACTTTCACTTCTTGGTTCCTCTCTTGTTTCTCTCTCTGAGTACTTAAGCTCTTCACTCCACCCCCAGCTCCTACTTCATCCTGACCCCACACGGTGGCAGATGTTGGCAAAAAGATGAGATGGAAAAAGAAAAGCTGTCAGTCTGGCACATTATTTGATAATAAAAGAAGATATAACTTGGTATTTCCTTTTAAGCTGCTTTGAAACAGCCATACCAAAATGTTCACTGGTAAAAAGCCATTCCAGCTCCTGAAGGGGTTATGAGCAACGCTGCTGGGCAGAAAGTGAACCAACTAAGAGGATCGTCAGAGCATGAAGGTCCACGGGCACACCGTCCACAGCGTTCTGAGAGCCACTCAGCGTGCTCTGAGGATTTCAGAGTCTCACGCAACACCCAAGAACACCCTGGACTAATCCAGGAATGCTGAAGACTCCCCGCTGCGGAGAACAACGCACCAAGAACCTGGGCTAAAGAACATACATGAACAAAAGGAAAGTCATGTAAATGGGAGGATGAGGTGGTTTTACATAACCATCCGTGTAGTTTATCCTAGATTTTTCCTGAGTTATTAACATAATCATCCAGTGCAGTGCCAGGCCACACTCAGTACATCCTTGGGGAATTGTTTTTTAAACACCCTGGCCTCGACTTGACTGAGAATATCATTTTCCCAGAACAAAAATGGTGGAATGCTTAAACAGAAGCCTTCTAAGGGGAGAAAGCAGGCCCGGGACGTGCTGCTCGTCCCCGTGTGAACTCGCTTCTTCCATTCCCAGATCACGGAATGTACAGACGGACAGAATCAAATGCGATGTGAAGCTGCCTCATCCAACAGCTGGATGAAGTATGCTTAACCATCCTTAATCCCAGGAGCACTCTGTAGGGAGAGGTACCACCCAGCCACAAGCTACGCAGATACTATACCCGCAGGGCAGATGCAGGAGAAATTGCGCCCATCCTGCTTCTCATCGGCATCCACACAGCTTGCGTTGTTGTGACAGGGCTTCCTCCAGCAAGCGTCATATTCTTCACAGAAAGTACCCACATACGGGTCCTCACAGGAACAGGAAAAAGTTGCCTAAAACACAAAAATACAGCATTTGTTACCAGGGGTCTCTCAGACATCTGCTTTGGTCGTGAGACTCAAAGTTCCAAAAGACCACTTCCGTTTTCTTTTTTATACTGATGCCAACCAGCCCTGAGTAATTTAATCAGATCGCTTATGTCATAATCTGGTTAAAATTGTAGTTTAAAAAAAAATAGCGTGTGTTTCTTGACAGTTTAATTTCAAGCATTTATTTTTGTATTTATTCATATTTATCCCAACCACTTTCAATCTGCCCTAAAATAGAAATGGAAAGAACAACTTGTGTTAAGCTAAAATTGAAGTTTTGCTGACCAGACATGAAACAGCAATTTTGCTGGAGCAGACAGATTGTGCTACAGCCTTTAAATAAGGTGTCACTCCAACCAGCTAAAATCCTGCCACACGGACACCACTTGTAACAAAAACATCCTCAAATGTCCTGCGCAGACCATTCTCCCAGAGCACTGAGAGAATTTACGAAATCACTGTATAACCTGGTCTCCGTGGACAGCCACACAGATTACCTGAGTAAAAGGGAAAATAAAAAAGAGTATAATTCAAGTGACCATTATCTTAACACAGGCCCACAACTCAGACACGGAAAACTGAATTTGATTTGAAGCTTCATTTCTCAGGCAGTTGTAAAATCTAAAGAAAGCTGGGCCTTCCTGCTCCCTTCTCAATGCTGGCCTGATGGTAGTGACATGCCCAACAGAGATGCAGGTCTGCTCCAAAGCCTGTGCAAAGCAGGGCGGAATGTTACAAAGGATTTCCCTGAGGACAGGAGGAGAAGCTAAAGAGAATGGTGTTAGCAAACCTAACAACTAAAAAAAAAAAAAAATCTAAACAAGACACAGACAAAAGGCCTTTTCCAGCTCTCTCCCCAAGCCTGGCACGTTGACAGGTGTTCAGTCTCTACCATTCACAGCCACCGTCCCCTCAACCTCCCTGCCTCGCCCTGGGCCCAGCCCCCTGCTGATAATCTTCTCCAAGTGTTATCAACTCAGGATTCTATCCGTTTCCCCAGGAACACCAGCCAGCGCTTTCCTCCCTCCTGAAAGAGGACAGGGTGGTCCATTCTTCTTCCTTTAATATGCTTTTGTCTCTCAGTTGAGTTTTAGCGTTCGTGTACATTTCTTGACATATTTACTCCTGCATATCAGATTCTTTTTCTACTACTGGTCCTGAGATATTTCCCTCATCTCATTCTTGTGATGCCCATTACACCTGCTGCTGGTGGGGGCTCACTTTGAGGATGACAGGTTTTTGTTACGGCTCATCACACTGACCTTTCAAATACAGGTCAGGGATTTTAGTTGACTCTCACGTTTTCTACATAACACAAACCCAAATAAAGTCCACATCTAAGTACAAGTACCAGTAATGTCACCTTCTCTTCTCCAGTTCTCAAGGTGACAATGGTGGCTCATCTACAATAATTTTGACCTCAAAGAGATGTTTGTAGAATTTGCTGCTAAGCAGAATGCTGAAGTGATTGCTGAATTTTATAAAATGTCATTTAAGCTTCTATCAAAACCATCTATTGTTTTCCCTTGTGACCTATTACTACATGAATTGAATGCCTAGATTTCCTAGTACCGATCCAACCTTACGTTCCCAGAAGAAACATCCACATAGGTCATTGTGTAAAATGGGTTTAATATGGCTGGATCTATTTGCAGTTTTACTTCTAGTGCTTTCCACCTCACTCCTCACTCTCCCCACGTCCTCCAACAGCCTTAAAAAAAGAAAGAAAGAAAGAAACTGTCCCTTACCCATGAGATCACACTCTACAGCGTAAGAGGAGACTCTTCCCTCCCGGTAAGGGACTGAATGAGAAGGGAGAAGAGAGCCAACACATCCTCAGACAACCAGTCAGGAGCCCAGACAATAACACGAAGCATTCGGCTTCACCACACTGCCAGATTTTATACAGGTTGGAGGGGTGTCCACAGGATATGCTTTTGTGAAGGAAATGTAACAAGCCCTTGTCACCTGTACAATCGAGTCTCCTTTAAGAACACATTCTTCAATGACATCTTAGAAACTAGAACAATTTGTCTTTTTCTTAAGTTAGAGCTACACTTTCTGCCTTCTGTTTCTACCATCTCCCAGACCTCTTTATGGTACATAGAAATTTCTTCTGCAGCAGGTTGTGGACCTATCTGGGTTTTCGTCATGTCACGAGACTTTTCTTTTTGTGTGTGTTTGCATACGCTTTGTGGCTGGAAGCTGGGAGACACCACATCAAGGACTATTAGGTATCCTTTTAAAATAGGAAATTCCATTTCCCAGAATTGTCTTCTAAAGTAATTTTGTCCTTGCTCCGATACACAACAGAGTACACGTTTGATATTTACAGGAGTCGTGTCTGGAACCCTTTGTGCCTCCAAAGATTCGTGGCTGCCTTTGAAATGTAAATGCTGTGTACGCCCAGTGCATACAATGTCACAGTGGGCCTCCACATCATGATAAATTACTATATGTCATTGTGTTTGGCAGCTGTCCTCTAAAATTTACTTGGTCTGTATCCAGACATTCCATATTGCAGATAAATTTCCTTGCTTATTTCAGGGACACATTTAGCATGTTATTTATCTAGCGGGTTCCATGGTAAATGTGTTGCCTATGAAAAGAAATTATTAAAAGACCCAAATCAAATATCTTCAAGTTAGCCTAGATTGAATGTAGAGCTAAAAGAGAAGCCACACCTTTTGTTTTGCTTTATTTTAAGCAGGAATCTTAAAAGAAATTGATAAAACAATTGCTTTAGACAAAGCAGAACACAGAATTGATTCTTAAACTATGACTGGTAAGTAAGGAAGGAGATTAACAAATATTTACATATCCATGGCCATAAAATTTTAGTTAAATCTTTGTGTCTTCTCCGTCACATCATCCGTCCAGTTAGATTTCTGCCTATGTGTATCCTCAAAGAACAAAGAGCCTTCCTGTAATAAAAGGTGTTTTGATCCTTTCAAGATTGTTGACTTGTAAAAGCTCCTGGATGCTTATTATAGGAAACTAAGTTTGTTAGCATATTTTTCTGTAGAAAGCTGTGTTCAACCACTGAAAGTTGTAAACTGTTATACCAACATTGAGAAACTTGCCCCACTGCCTATGATATCACTAATCTGGGACTAGTTAACTCAATCAATATAAGGGACAACTAAATTTACTTAAAATTAGTAGCTTAGCTAAAATTACAGAAGGATATTTCCTTGTAAAGGTATTGTGTGAGTATATACAAAAGCATTTTCCAAGTAAAATGAATGATGATCTTTAGAGATTAATTTTAAAACCCAGTACAGAATCTCAATTTTCCTCAACAGCTTGAAGTCAAATATTCCTTTTGTATACTAATGAAAATTTCTCAGTCAGTGGTGATGAAGCTTATTTTGAAAAATTTTACATTAAAAAAAGTTTCAGTCATATACACATTCTTTGATTCACCTAGTCAACAAATATTTACTGAGCACATACTATGTGCCAGGTATTGTTCTAGCAGCTGAGGCCACAGAAATGAATAAGACTCTCCCATGGAGATTATATTCTACGGCGGGGGGGGGGGGGGGGGGGACCGGAGTTAAAAAAAAGGTTATAAACACTATGTAGAAGAACAGAGAAGGGGCATAGACAGGGGTGAGGCCAGTTATGGAGGGTGCAATCTACTACAGGATGCACTGGGAAGGTGACAATTAGGCAAAGTCTAAGTGAGGGGCAGGGAGCAGCCGTGGAGGTCTCTGAGGGAAGATGTTCCAGGTAAAGGAAGCAGTTGGTGCAGAGATTCAAAGAGGAGCATGCTTAGCACATCCAAGAAAGACCCAGAGGCCAAGGTGGCAGGGTAGAACAAAGGACAAAGAGAGTCATGGGCGTGAGGTCAGATCATGTGGGGCAGTGATCCTCAGCTGGGAGCCATTTAATCTCCCAAGAGATGTTTGGCAATGTCTGGAAATATTTGTGGTTGTTACAACCAGGACCTCCCTACTGGCATCACAGAGCTCAGGGATGGTGCAAAACGCCCTATAATGAATAGGACGGTCCCCACAGCAGAAAATGATCCAGTCCCAAATGCTGACAGCGCCAAGGATGAGAAACCCTGATTAGCCTTACAAGCTACTGTGAGGACTCCAGGTTGGTATAGTAACTTGGAAAAGGTAGTTTATATACCAAAAACCCAAAATGCATTATGCATAGTAATGTTGCTTTACTTTACATTACCTCATTTCATTACTACAGGTTATTTTATTCAGATAGCACCCTTCCACCCCCGGGTGTAAGTAATCTCCACAGCATCTGAGAGCAGGAGGTGGGTGGTCACTAGTCATGCCGGTTTACTTAGCTCTTCTCTTTCTGCATGACAATGTCAGTCCTACCATCTTAGATGGTCTTCCAGGTTATGAGAGGTGTCTTGACTCAGCATTATAAAATAACTGACTCTTACCAGATCCTGAACTGGATGTTGTCCAACATTTATTCTTCAATCCCATTCATTCAACAAACATTTTGTGATGCCTGCCACGTATCAAACAATATTGTGGGTGCTAGAGACACAGAGAAGGGCAGAAGGACACAGTCCCTGTTCTCATGGAACCCACCCTCTAGTGGAAGAGATGGACACATTCTATGTAGGGTGACATCCTAGAGGGACAACAAATACAGTAGAACCTCCATAAGCTGACCACCCAAGGAACTGTAACAAACTTGTCAGCACATGGAAGTAGTCAACATGAGGAGCTAGGCCTACTCTACTGACAGGTGCATGTGATGCATGCCTGATCTATGAAAATTGGGTCAATTTAAGGAGGTGATCAATGTAGGAGGTGGTCGGCTATGGATGTTCTACTGTACAGAGCCCTGTCACGTGGGTTAAGTGCCATAAATAAGTGATGGAGTTATAGTGCAGTATAAGTTGGCTTTTATCTCAATTGAAGTTGAGTTGGAAAGACCAATGTCTTTGAACCTTTTTACATATATGGAATTCAACCTTTCTTCCACAGTCAAGGTTTTTCTTTACGTCTAAGTCATGCCTAACCATAAGAAAAATGAATCCTGGGCCAAATTCTCTTACTCCCCAGGAAGAACTGCTTTTGCTGAGTTGCTATTTCACCTTACACCCTTGACTAAATAGTCAAGAGCCCTATAAGAAACATCCTCATTAAAACTACTGTTACATTTAATAGTAGGATATCACTAAGCACATTATATACCATATAGCATTTTCTGCCACTTATAAAGCCTTACCCAAGAAAATTCACTCCTGCAGGAGCTCTTCGCGTTGTTAGTCTTGAAAATGGATGTGTTGTCCTCATAAATGGTGCAAATCACGGGACTACACATTTCTTTCCTTTCTGATTTGCCTACTGTAAGCCCAGTGTCTATTTGAAGTTTAGCTTCCAAAACAATATCAGGCTCTATGACCTATATAACTATTTCCCCTTTCTAACTTGGATATGGTCTTCTAATTTACACATTTTCTGACTCTGAATTTTCTTTTTGCATTTTTCTATTTCAACACTTTGTGAAATACAAAACCAAACATAAAAATACGTAAGTCTAAACGCCCTAGCATGGTGTCCAAGGCCCTTGGCAATCTAGCCCCAATGTACCTTTTTCATCTCATTCTCTGTAACTTTTACCTCTCAGGGATGTCTAATTGTTTATGAACAAAACACTGCAGGTAGATGAGTTCTCTGAACAGCTATTCTCTTTAGGAATCAGAACTTCTAATTCTACTTTATTTTCCCTGTTAAATAAAATAGAAAATATATGTACCTTTATTTGATAGCCCAGTGATGTCACTATGAGCATAAAAGTCCCACCTAACTAGAAACTAGATTTCATTGTTTATAAAGCTTGCTCACATGAAATCATCTCACTGCACCCACCAGGTGAGCAGTCCTAGATCCATTTTATGAATTGAAAACACACTCAACAGAGAGTCAGAAAAACCGTGTAAGATGTCCCAGCTGGCAAGCATCAGGTCAAGGCTGACACCTGTTTGTCTAACCCAAGTCCTTATCCATTCACAGCCACATGTTTTCTTCACATCATCCTGATGGTCTCAGGTTCAGTAGCTACAAGTGGGGACACCCTTCACCCTTACTCTAAAATAACCAACTGTGGCGTTCCATTCTTGCTCCAGATTTCTGGGGCTTTTCTACCTCTCCCTTGCTGCCTTTCTCAGCTCTGCTTATTGATTATCCTTTTAGTTCACTGACTCTGATTTCCCACAGTCTTGAGAACACTACTGACGTTATTCAAGGTGTCAAAGTAGAGTGAAAATATCCTTCCTGACAGTCAAAAGTATCTCTTAAAGATAAAGTGCCTGATGGCTCATGAAGAGAGTTCAATACTCTGGGCAATTCTTTACCAGAACTGGGGGTCCTTCATGTGTGGGATGTTAGTTACTCAGACATAATAGATAATCTGTGCTCACTGACTTTATTACAGACAGCTTAAAAAGAGGTCTTGCCAGTGCCTTCTCGCAGGTACTGAGTCTTCTCCTGTTACCTTGCCTATCTCTGATGTCTTGGATTTGTTCAAACAGCATCCCAGTCATTCTTTGGTCACACACGCATACTAAATGCACGCCTGGAACAAGGATTAGAGGATGAACCTCAGCTAAAAGGTGACTAATAGGCCACCAAGCCTCTGAAAATGGAATGGAGAGGATTCAAGCCACTCCTTGCTAAAGAGCCCTCCTGGTAATCAATTTTGATTTCCCTTGTGGGTCAGCCTAACTCCAGATAACACCTGAGTTATTCATCGTTAAATGTCCAAACAACTGCAAGGTCAAGACTCAGGCTGACAACAGTTAAAACTAGGTGATGAAAACATGGTCGGTGCCACATTACTCTATTTTTATATATGTTTGAAAGTTTTCATAATAAAAATATTGTATTATTTTTATTTTGAGACTCTAGCTAAGTACCAAGAAAAAAAAAAAGATAAAACTTTGAAACATGAGAATCCCTTTTCCACATCCTGCACCTACTTCCTCCCTGTGGATCACTCTACTATTGCATCTATAGGAGGGACAGTGTGGGGAACACGGGGCACACAGCGCTGAGTCCACAGTAGGGTGGATCACTCTACTATTGCACCTGCCAGAGGGACGGTGTGGAGAACACGGGGCACACAGCACTGAGTCCTCAGTAGGGTGGATCACTCTACTATTGCACCTGCAGGAGGGACTGTGTGGAGAACAAGGGGCACACAGCGCTGAGTCCTCAGCAGGGTAGATCACTCTACTATTGCACCTGCAGGAGGGACGGTGTGGAAGACATGGGGCACACAGCACTGAGTCCTCAGCAGGGTGGATCACTCTACTATTGCACCTGCAGGAGGGACGGTGTGGAGAACACGGGGCACACAGCGCTGAGTCCTCAGTAGAGTGGATCACTCTACTATTGCACCTACAGGAGGGACTGTGTGGAGAACATGGGGCACACAGCACTGAGTCCTCAGCAGGGTGGATCACTCTACTATTGCACCTGCTGGAGGGACAGTGTGCAGAACACGGGGCACACAGCACTGAGTCCTCGTGGGTGAAGTTTTATTGCCAGGAAAAGCTCTGCTTGCCCTGAGGGACTGACATGTTTTCTGCTCATGGACAACATGAATCACACAGTGAGGAATATTTCCCTCTAAATAGCCAGGTCTGCTTGCAGAGAGGGCTCAGCCATTCCTATGCCAAGGGATGACATGCCAGCCTTTCAGCCTCCCCAGCATGCTGGGGTCATGGATAGGGTACACCCGGCACAGGCTTCAGCCAGACAAGAGGAGTTTCTGAAAAATTCAGACGACCTTTCTGAACTAGTTCTCTGTACACGGGCGGATCAATCTATCAGCCTATTTCCTACGACTGGAAAGCTCTGGAATCTTTTTGTTCCTAGCTAATGGAGGAGCAATTATATGTGGAGATGATTCCAGGGTTAAGGGCTTTCTGAAGCCCCTTTGCCCACAGCTTATGTTGCTCTAAGCAGACACGAGGGAAGCAGGGAGTCCTGGCTCACGGCTCACATGCTCACATAACAGCACAGCCTCAGGCAGATTCTAGGCAGAACTGTCCCATCGACCTAAATGCACTAAGCCTGGGACTGTGGAGAACAAGGCCACAGAATCCTTGTCCTGATGGTCCTCAGCTAAGGACCTATCAGCCCAGCTCCAAGGGCTTGAGAACTC
Organism: Loris lydekkerianus; assembly: GCA_963574355.1. NCBI lineage: Eukaryota > Metazoa > Chordata > Mammalia > Primates > Lorisidae > Loris > Loris lydekkerianus. The sequence goes on along the minus strand of CAUYPK010039914.1, from coordinate 33,798 downwards.
CACAGGACAGTCATTTGGGATCAGAAATTACATAGTTAACAGACACTAAAAGCCTGGTTAAAACAATAAACAAATAAAACAGTAACCACAGCACATGTGTGCATCTGGTTAAGCACAGGTGAGCTACAACTGAAGGATGGAGGTCAGTCTAGCACACTCTGTTAGGTTTCCACTGGACCCATACTTAGTATTTTAAGAGATAAAAAAGATTATTTGGTGTAAAATTTAAGAGACTATCTGAAACTTCTCTTGATAATGTAAAAGTGACAGTAAACGCTGGGCCCAGACCACACAGGAACGCCTGGAACCCAGCCACAAACACATCACTGTCTCTGCCGGGGAACATGCGCTCAGAGGAAGACTGTGAATTGCATTTTTAAAATTCTTCTCTAGTGTCTGGGTCACACTGTTCTATTATTCATTACACATGTCATTTTAAACAACATGTTCACATTGCTTACAGCTTGCAATTTTACTCTCCCATTCGTCTTAAACGTAAAACGGCTTTTATTTGGCAAATGTGGTGTCTTGTCACAAAAAAATTAAAAGCAGCAGCAAGCCTAGAAACTTGCAAGTCATCTCAGCATTAAATTCAAGACTTGTCATTCATAGGATTCATAGGATTCATTCCTCTGGCTTAAGTGTCACATTTTAAATAGTAGTAACAATACTGAGAGTCCTGCTCTTTCCTGCCAAGGACACTGAAGTTTACTTTACTCCTGAGGGAAGAAGAAAGTAAATGTCTTTTAAGGAATTTTGTAAAAGCTCCTTTTCCTGAAACGAGATGTACAGGGCTGGCAGAACAGAGATGTTCAAAAACAGTTTCCAGCCATATCCTGCCAACTCACGTGTTCTCAGCACTGTTGGAGTGGGTTAAAATTAGGCAAAAGATTTCCATGCAATCAGCCTCAATCTTTAATTCACTGGCATCTGTGTGTTTATTTGCTGGAATATTCTAATCCATTAACAAAAGTAAAGTTTGACTTTTAAAAAAACGAAGGTCACTGAAAATTCATCTTTTATTGAATTTTCCTGAAAAGAAAAGCCTGTTCCATTAAGTGGACGCCATACCATTCTACTTTCTCATTTTAAAATTCCATTTAGCCATCTAGTGATTTCCTTTGCTGTATCAAAAGAAAATGGTAAGAAAAAAAAAATTAAGAAAATGAAAATGTCTATGTACAAATTACTTGCTGAAAAATACGTAGAGACCCTTCCCAATGCCTTCCTCAAGTTATCTCCAGTGGGAGAAAAAAGGATAAACCTTTAGCAAACTTTTCTAAAGATGGAACGTGGTGGGACAGAGCAGCATCTTCTGAAGAAAGTCCTGCCACATGACAAGGGTCCATCTTCCCAACAATCTTGCAAGATAGATACTATTGTTCTATTTGACCAATGAGTAAACAGATCAGAGAATTTAAGTTTCTTGCTCAAGGTCACACGGGGGTAGGTTGGGGGGCATGGTTTGGTCTCATTGTAAAGACATTCTGACATGTTAAGATATGTAGTATTCTGAAATGGAAGGAATTAAGTGACTAGCTCGGAGGGACAGGGTTCAAACAACACTCTGAGAAACATGCCTAAGAGTCCGAGGGAGAATTGGGGGAGTGCAGCCCCCAAAGGTCTCACCCACCCTTGAGTCTGGCAGGTTTCCCTCCTAGGTAGGGCGCAAGGCCGCACTGCCTTGTCTATTCCCAGAGACTCCTTGTCACTGCAGTGCTAACAGCCACCCCAGGAGTGCCTTTCCTGCTCACTGAGCTAGTTACCTAGGGCTGCTATAACAAGGTAGCAAAGACGAAGTGGCTTGAAGGACAGACATGTATTCCCCACAGTTCCGGAGGATAAACAGCCCCTCAGCAGGGTGGGTTTGCCCTCTGGCCCCCTCCATGGCTTGCAGATGGCCTTTCCTCCTACGTCCTCACACAGTGTCCCCTCCGTGCATGTCTGTGTCTTAATCTCCTCTTACTGGGGTACCAGTCATGGTGGATGACAGCCCACCCCAAGGCCTCACTTAATTACCCCTCTAAAGACCACACCCCAATGCAGCCACATTCTCAGATACTGGGGGTTAGGACTTCAACATGTGGATTTGAGGGGGACACTATTCAGCCCAGCGCGCCTCCCCTCCCGCCTTCTTATTCCTCCCACTATTTTCAGACCTGTCTTCCTCAAAGGCTGCTTTTAGTCCTCCACAAATATCTGGTGCTAACCACATCCGCCCTCATCCCACAGGCTGCACTGTAGTCGTTAAACAATGTTTAACGTGTGAAGAGGTTGGCACTGCATATGCAGAGACATAGAAAATACAGCTCATGTGCCCCGAGAACTGAGGGTCCAGAGGAAAGAACATTGGTGTGGGTGTCATCGTCAGGATCATTTTACCTTCAAATATTTATTGGGCCCTCAGTAAATGCCAGGTACTATTCTAAAGGCTTTGCAAAATGTGACCCTCACAGCTAGTCTGGGTTATTCCAATTTTATATTTGAGGATGCCAAGGCACAGAGAGGTGAATAAATTGACCAAATTCTACCAGTTAATAAAAACTGAAATTTGAAAAGCTGAAATTTGAGCCTGAGTAGACAGATTGCAGGGCCTGCCCTCCCCCTGGAGGAGAGAGCAGCAGCAGTGACTGAGGAGCACAGTAGGGCACAGGGTCCTGTGCTCCCTGAGACTCTATTCCTGGTTCTTCTTTTTTGACCTTGGGCAAATAGTTAAGATTATTTATTGCTTTGTTTCCTGCTGGGCCTCACTTGCACAAAAGGCAAAAATAAAGGGGCGTATTATAGCCCAAAGATGCCATTATTTATGTTGTGCAGGGTTTTTTTTTTTTTAATTTAACTGTTTAGCTCTGAAATGATACAGCTGATATTCAAACACACCTGTCCAGCCACAAAGAGACTAGCACAGACACTCAGGAATACGGTGACTGTGCCTGTGACACAGGATGGTCGACTGGTCCTTTCCCAGTTCCTGTTGGAGTCAAGTAATAAAAATCAACAAATTAAATCACAGGCTACCTCCAGGGGGGCAGCTGCAAGCAGAGATTAGAAATTGGGCTCGGGCAAGATCACCAAAACCCCCGGTCTTTTTTCCCATTAAGATGGCCCCAGGCCTTGCTAAATCCTGAAGGCTGGGAAGAGTCACATGTTCAAACAGCTGTGGAAAGCAGGCAGGGCAGCCGCATACCTGGTCCAGGTAACTGCTACAGCACCTGATCCCTTACAGAGCACATGCTGCTCACTGACTGTTTCAAACACTCTGACTGCTCTGGGTCAATCCTATGATCCTCCATCAATCCTAAGGGACAGCTTCTGTCCTCTTGGAGCTGAACCATGGAGTTCTCAAGACCTTTGTTGCTATCTGAACTTCGAGACCCCAAGATAGACCTGAAGGTTCCACCATGTGACGTCCCCTTTAATGACGAGGCTGCCGTGTGGGAGCGCCACTCTGCCCTGTGGGTCTCCTCTGTCTCGTCCTCCTCCCTCCCTGTGTGCTGTGTCACACGTGCAGCACATAACATCAGGGGCTACAGTTGAAGTCCGTGTCCCGTCGTCCCTCTGTAGCCAGACGTGAGCCCTCCTCTGTACACTTCTGACTCTAACCCAGCTTCACTTTCCTCTTCAAGCCACACTTCTCCTTTGCCTCAGCCTTTGCATCTACTTTCCTCTTATAGGTTATTTTACAGTTTATGTATTTTTGTCAAACCCAATACAGAAAGAGAGACTGTAAATCAACAAAAACGTAAAACACGCCACTGATACGAGGGATCACAGTAGGCTGCCTTCTGAAGGGGGAATGCCACTTTTTCAGCCCACTGCCCTCCTATAGGAATAAGAATATACATTTAAATCTAAAATATTGATATCCTGGCCTGAATCTCAAGAAGTTTATATAATGCCTGACTCCCCAGAATTTAACTAAAAATATTTCTTTGATAGTTAGGGGGGAAAACCACTATCTTTCCATGTTATTGTGAAGAATTATATTTCAATAAAGTCACTGATCTGATCAATGCATTTCTTGTTTTATTGAATCTATACTCACACAAATTAAAATAGCACCAGCAAAGGTGGGAAGGTTGGATGAATTATCATTCATCTTAATTAAATCTTCTCTCATTAAATGCTTATTGCTTTTATCATTTTAATATTGAACAAAAGGCAGGTTATATCTAATCAATGTGTTTCTCCAGAATAATTATAAAACAATCATTTTAATAATCTCTAGAAGACACTCATCAAAATATCTAACTCAGGAGTAGCAAAGAATCAGATAAATTCACAAACAAAATAAATCTTGCTCGCTTTTCAACAGTTTTTATTAGTCTATAATATTCACATGAATCAATTTCTTTCATGTGATAATCTAATCCTCCAATTCTGAATAAGAAAGGAAATCTGCATACAAATTTGCGTGTAAGAATGTTAACATTGCTCATATCTATCTATCAAAAATGTCCTGGTTAATGTATCATATTTTAACCATTATGATGCTTATAGTTTCTATTCTGGCTCCTTTATGATCATTAGATTACAATTATTGAATTTAACTTCTTTATTCAGAGAAAAAGAAATCTGTGCTTAATTCCCAAGAGCCTGCATACCTCCATCTGATGAGGTGGTGATGAAAATGTCTGTGTCACGGGGCTGTGGAAGTCTTTGGGCCAACACAGATCCATAATGTGCTGGGGAAATACCTAGCTCACGTCCTTGCCCGTGTGCACAGCCTCCGGCCAACACCCCTGCAGTGTGGCTGCACGTACTACAGTCCTTGCTAGGGAGGCCGATCTCAAATTCTTTTTTCTAGTTATAATTTTTAGAGGGTTGTGTTGAAAAGAAAACAAATCCCATGAGCTGGCCCAAATTCCTGCCTTTTCTGAAAGCTGTGTGTCCAGGATGAAGCTCCAGGTCATTCATTCATAGTATCAGGTGAGTTTCACCTAGAGCAGCGGTTCTCAACCTGTAGGTTGTGACCCACAGGAACTGTATTAAAGGGCCGTGGCATTAAGAAGGTTAAGAACCAGGACCTAGAGTTTTCCGGCCTCCTCCAAAATAAAAGTAGCTGGGTTTAGCTGGCATAGTATCTGCCTCGGAAAAACACCTCAAAATCAAGTCTCCCCTGTGTCTGAACAGAGAAGACATGAAGCCCAAACATGAGGCTCAGATTTGCAGATGTATCTTGACAAATCTCACCTCCTCAGCCCCAGATCCCTGTGCTCAGGTCAACACCTCCCAATAGCACCTGCATTCTAGAATGATCCATCATCTGCTTTCTCCTACAGAAAACAACCCCTGACTAAACTAAGTTATTCCAGTTTTAATAATAGATACTACCTTAATGTATTACTATTTGGGGGACATTTGCATTTAAATAGAAAATCATGCCTTTATTATAAAGGAATTAAGCTCAAAGAACAGGAACCCAGGCACCCTGCCAGGCTGGAGTCTCAAGGAAATTTTGTTTCAAGAAACCTCCCTAGATAGCTTTAAATCTTACACCAAGTTGGCCTTCCCAGGCAACGGCCTTCTGGCCAACACGAGCAACTGGGGATTGTACCAATGGATTGTACCATTGGATTGTACCAATGTTGAGTTATTTTTATTTTTTAAAGGCATTTTAAACAAAGAATTTTTAGTTAGGAAGCAAAGACCTTCGTGATTTAAAAAAAAAAAAAAAAAGAAAGTGTTATCTCCTATTACTATTCCTAGCTGGTAACTATGGTGCTGCTACTTTTTAGAAGCAGATGAGGTTTATTCTCGGGGAACAATTCTATATTCATGAGTATTTCTGGCTAAAACTGATATTTGTCAACAATTTTACATTTTAACTATAAAACCAAAATACATTTAACTGAGCAGAGCTTCAAAACAATGGCTAAGAAGCAAAGCAAACAGCACATTTGTGTGGCCAGCTGCACCAATATTTATCACAGGATGAATCTTTTAAAAAATAAAATAAAAAGCGGTGTGAATAGAACGTAAGCTAGTGGCTCAGAAATTCAAGTATCAACTTTCTCCCAATAATTATCCTGTAAAATTAGAACTCTAAGAAGGAAATTAAGCAGGAGTCTAGCCCTAAATGATTTCCACTAAAATCAAAATCAGCTGTGTTGGCCAGAAACATCCTGGGTAGTTCAAAAGAGTGGAGACAAAAACGTCCAAGGGTAAGAGGGGAGGAATGCCAAGTGCAGCAGGGGCCGGGGGAAGTGGCTGTTGACAGAGGCGGCAGATGCCGTCTTTGATGGTTTGTATACCATACATGCCACCTTTTCTTTGTAAAACACTTCGCAAAGTGCTTGCACATACATGAGCTCATTTCAAAGTCCATTAGGATTTTTTCCAGCATCCTGAACAGATCCATGCTAGCCTAAGACCTTCCATACACCACAGCCCTGTGGCATAGGCATTTTCATCATTCCCATCATTGGATGAGTGTACTGAAGCTCTGGGAATTAGTAAGCAACTTCAGCAAGTGTTGGAGGCAGACCTGGAACCTGGGTCTCTACCTCCAAGTCTGCTGGCCTCTGTCAGGCCACAAATCCTCATACTTTATCAGATGGTTCTGTATAAAGAGAGAGACCTATTCTGACATCGCCTGGACTGCATACAAGAATAGCTGTTTTAATGCTATGGTGTTTTAACACTGCGTTGCCAGCCCCCCTGGCTGCACACTGGGACTGGTCCATGGCCTGTGAGGAACCAGGGTGCACACCATCACTGCCTGAGCCCCGCCTCCTCTCTCATCTCCCTGCCCCCCTCCACTCTGTCCAGGGAAAAATCATCTTCCACAAAACCGGGCTTTGGTGCCAAATGTTAAGGACCACTGTTTTAACACACAGATATTTGCCATCACCTTGAATTTTCTAACTAGGCAACAGAAATGAGGCCTTCATGGACTTACCGATCTACACAAAACTAAAACTTCTAATATCTTTGAAGCACTATAAAATTTTAAAATTCCAGCTCTTGTAGAAATTCTTTCACTTAATTTCCTAGAACTTCACATTTCTATGCAATAATTTGGTGAAGAAAATGTCCCTGTCATTGGAACATGTCACATGGAAGACTCCTCCCACCAGGACCCAGTGATAGAATAATGTCACAATAGCACCCTATGAATTTAAATCAAAGCTAATGTTATAGAATATATTTGATTAAATTGCCAGATGGCTTGTTCTTATGGTAGAAAATGGGTGTATAATATTATACTAACCTAAATACGGAAGCCCATTCTTCTCCCATTTTCATTTATTTTAGCAACCTGAAAAAACCCTTTGGGCAAAAGTCAGATTTGGCTGCTGCTTCTGATTTTAGCAAGCACAACATAATATCATTTTTTTTAATCCCAAAATCTACCATGTGGAGAAATGTTAATAGAGGAGCAAGCTGTGGTTGAAAAAAATCAATTAAAATATTTGAAGCTTGATGAAAAATAACCAGATTTCACAAATTCCCATTATCTATAGTTGAGACTTACCCTTAATCTCCCCCAGCATCAAACGAACCAAGACCCTTGCCCCTCATTCACTCATCTTGCCAAAGATTCTTTTTCAATCTAAGATCCCAGCAACGCTTCCTTGGAAGATTATTTTATTGTCACTTCAGTTGGTGCTTTCATAATTATAACTCAGCCTTTCAATAATTTAGTTTCCACTAAACATTAACACTTTGGGCATCAACGTTTAATTGGTCTAATGTTTTGTTCAACTTTCTTACTTATACCGATAGTGCTTTTCTTAACCAGTATTTATATAAGACAGTGGTTCTCAACATGTGGGTCGCGACCCCTTTGTAACAATGAAAATACATCGCGGCATTAGGAAGGTTGAGAACCACTGATAAGAGATTGAAAATTAAATTCACAAACACATCATAGAAAAAGTACTATGCACCTCACTGCTAAATATCACTGCGGTCACCTTCGAAGATTTCCCCCTGACCAGCGTCTGTGACCACAGGTATATTCAGCAAGGAGGTTTGTAGCACTTTTTCTAGGGTAAGTCCACAAACTTAATTGTCTGACCTTATATATACAAAACCAGACTGAATCCAGAGAACTACAAAAAGATTCTTAAAAGGGTAAAGGTAAAATAAATCAAAGAAATCACGTAAAAAAATGAAGGTTAGTAGAATAGGAAAACAAAAAACATACTAACGAAGTTAGGAAAAGTACTTATTGAAATATAATGTAGAGTCACAATTGGGAGAGAAAAAGCAAAATGTGTTTAAGTTTTTCTATTATACATATGTGGACCTAAACACACACGCATAATTATTTGAGAAATGTATAAATGGTATCCTATAAGCAGCTATGGGTACTTACTCTGTTATGTGTTTCAATTTTCTCCCAGTTTCCTCCCAAAATACTGTGACAGTGCGAAAACAAAATGTGTCAATGACAGTTCTGACAGTCATTATAATTAATGACCTTTGAATTCTGGGCAACTATAGGTCATTCCGCATTTTCTGGGGCCTCTTCAGATACCTGGAAAGACCATCACACTAAGGTCCTTTGAGCCTTTCTCTCTACCCACAGCCCCACGTGGTATCCCACTGCACACAACACATTACCACTTCTGTCTGAGTTTTGAAAAACAGCTCAAATTTTCTGCCCAGAAATTGCATGGAAACTCACTACAGCCGTATAGAGGAGGCAATTGTGTTTGCAGCAATGGCCTGAGAGGGCCTGCAGTGACCGAGCTTGCTTCATCCATTACTGAGCAGCTGTTCATTCCAGGGGGAGCTTTCTCATTCCCCGTGGAGTCAGCTTCTCTGTTCCTTATTGACTTGGAAATATCCTGTTTAACCACAGAATTATCATTAGATTAGAAAATCTTCTCTACTGTGAACTTGGAAAGGACTAATGCCTGTGGTTCAATTAAATGCAGATCTTAGCCTCAGAATGCCCATTATGTCAAAGGAAATTGAGAATGGGATGAGTCAGTTCCCGGTTGCTGCTTAGGAAGAGATGTGCAGCTTTAGGCCAATTTTCTTAGGCTTATTCTTAGAGTACAAGGAAAAGACAGTCTAGAGAAAGGAACCCCATGAGAGCTCACGACAGATGGCTTGGGTGACTGATATTTGTCCTGCCCCAGCAAAGGTGGTGGTTCCTGGCTAGTTTAGGGTCAAGGCAATATTAGGGAACCATCTTCTCTGAACCTGCCTTATGTCACATTCCCTAGAAACAAACTGAACTTCCAAAAGACTCTCAGGCAAAGGATATCCTGAAACTGAGAAGAATCCCAGCTCTCACCTAGCCTAGACCAAGATTCAAAGTGGCCCAGGCAAAGCATCCCTGCCTCCATCCAGAGCAGAGCAATCCAGCACCCTCCTCCCAAACCCCCCGGAGCACTAGTCCCAAGCAACTCAACATAGTGATGTCTGCCATTATTTCTTTCCCTGAAACCAAAATCTGCCTTGTGAACAAAAAGGAAATGATTGGAATTCAGTTTTCATGGGGAAACTCATTTTTTCCAAAGACACAAAGCCCATAATAGTATAAAAAAAAAAAACCTTTGATCAATATTAATTTCACTCTTCATTAGAGAAATACTAATCAGAACAACAAAAGATACACACTAGGGTGGCAAGAGTTTTTTAAAATGGGAAGTAACAAGTGTAGGTGAGTATGTGGAGACACTAGAATGCTGGCACATTTCCAGGAATGTATAATGGTTCTGCCACCATGAAAACCAGTTCCTCAAAGAGTGAAGCAGAATTACCATGTGATTCACCCCCCAAAGAACTAGAAACACTAGCCAAGAGTTGGGAGCAACGCAAACATCTGTCCAATGGCAAATGGACGAAAAATTGTGGCTTCTGCACACGGTGGAACATTATTCAGACGTATAAAGGGAAGAAGTATTGATACAGGCTACAACACGATGAACTGGAAAACGTCACGCTGAGTGAAAGAACCCAACACCAAAGGTCCATTTCACGTGATTCCACTTGTATGAAATGCCCAGGCAGAGGTAAATCCACAGACAGAATGAAGACTGGTGGTTGACCAGAGGAAGAGAAGAAAAGAGAGATGGAGCTTTATTTTGGGTGATAAGGATGTTTTGGAACTATAGGCGTCCATGTCCCTAAAGTCACCATACACAGGGAAAGTGGAAACATTTAGCAAAATGTACCTTGATTTACAAAATATTCTTATTCATTTTGTCGCCCTCAGTAGAGTGCTGTGGCGTCACAGCTCACAGCAACCTCAAACTCTTGGGCTTATGAGATTCTCTTGCCTCAGCCTCCCAAGTAGCTGGGACTACAGGCGCCTGCCACAATGCCCAGCTATTTTTTTGTTGCAGTTGTCATTGTTGTTTCACAGGCCCAGGCTGGGTACAAACCCACCAGCCTCACTCTGTGTATGTGGCCAGCACCCTACCCACTGAGCTACAGGCGCCAAATCTACAAAATATTCTTTACAAATTTTTACAAAGAAGTGGCTAACATAGAGAATATTTTGTAAAAATATGCTGTAATTTTTTTGTAAAATTTTGTACTAAATATCTTGTAATTAACATACATTTAGCTACAATTTCCCATTTTCCCTGTGACTATTAACTTTAGAAGTGACTTTTGGGACACCCTGTAGCTAGAGGTGGTGTGAATATATTTAATACAATTCAATTATTTACCTTAAAATGGTTAATTTTATGTTATTTAACTTTAGTTCAAGAAACTTAAAATACCTCTGCCAGGCCTTTTGCATGCTGTCACTTGCTCAGAAAAGGAAGCTCTCCTCCCCTTTCCTGCAGCCTTCCTCACCTCTCTGGATTCATATCTTCCACCTTCATCCATGATTGACACCCCATTCTGACACTGTGCCATCTCCCCAGCTGACAGTTTCTTTCCCTTGACTTATTTCAGTGTGATACATCTCTGCTACAGAAACAAAAGCCTTTCTTTGGACAAAATTTCTCCCTTGGGTACCTTCCCCTTCTGTCCCTCCCTCCAATGACAAGCTTATCAAAAGGCAAACCACACTATTACCCGAGTTCTTCCTTGGTCCCACCCTGCACCCGCCTCCATCACTGTCTTTCCAACAGAAAGGTCCAGGGACAAATTCTCAGGACTTCCTGCAAGAAGTTTCCAGGTCCTAGAGAGAGCCCAAGAAGTGAAACCCAGGGGAGCAGGCCAGTTGCTGAAAGATAATTGCTCAATTTCCCAGTTTCTTTTTACTATCTAGAAACTGAGAACTCAAATAAAAGCTCTAAACCCCTCCACCAGGATAATGGACCCTCTTTTGGCTAAATCCCCCAAATTTTAGCTTCTCAGCCATGGCAAGATGGGAGGATGGATAGCTGCTTCCCATTTGCTTTCAACTCTCCCTTATTAGTCATTACTAGATATTATCAAAGACCAGCTGGAGAGGAAAAAATCCCAGAGGATCCCTCATTTACCTCCTTCAACCCCCAGGGTCCTCCTCCTGTTTTTATGGTTCCAACGTGATGGCTATTACAGAACACAGAGAGTTTCTCCTTAAACAGCTGCCAGCCCAGGACTGCCTCCGGCCTGAGGACACATGGATCATGGACCCTGCCTTACTTTTTACCTATTTATATATAGTACCTAATTCTGATGCATTTCAACATTAAACATCTATCCCAAAATGATCACAGGATGTATGTTACATACATGTAAACTTCGTACACACGTGCATGGGTCTCCATGAATATTCATAACTCCTCCTGCAATCTGTTGAATACATATACCTGACCAACCTGTTCAGCATAAATTCAGTACTCAAAATATGGTTTCTAGACTTCTGAGGAGTCTCTGAGACCCTGTCAGGGGTTCCATCAGGACACTGCTCCCCTGAAGAGCTTGTCTCTCCAGGATGGGTAGGCTGCGGGTTGTACCACTTTATAAGAAACAAAGTCTCCTTTTAAATTTACAGACTTCCTGACTCTTTTTTACTCAACAAATACTTGCAACAGTATTTAATAAAAAGGTTGGTTTCTTAGAAGATTTCCTTAGAAGACCTTAGAAGATTTTCATAATCTTATTCAGCCAGTTTTCATTTTATCTTTTTGACAGGATTACAGGGAATGTTCAGTTACTTCTCGGATCTGACCCCCCTAAGGGCTGCCGCCAGGGAAGGACAGAGAGATGAGTACGTGAATACAGTGGGGAGAAGGGGCTGCAGATCCTGGGGAGGGCATCGGGTGGGAGTGGGAGGCCAGGAGATGAGCTTGGGGGTGTGCTGAGGAGCAGAGAGGGAGAACTTCCAAATTAGCTTCTAACAAATTGACCCACAGCTGTTAGAAAGAAGCCACTCAAAAACTCACCATAGGGGAGAGAGAAAAGCTACAAAGCAGTTTCCAAGGTCAAAGTGAAAAAAACGGAATTATCCAAAACTAAACTCAGGATGCTTAGAATAATCGGCTAAAGTTATAAAACACAAAAGCAGAGGTCCCGAAAAAAAGGTTAGAGACAAGGCCTGGGTCAGGCCAGAGGGTCTCAAAATGTGGCATCCAGACTTCTAGGGGGGTCTCTGAGACCCTGTCAGGAGGCCAAAACTATTTTTATAATAATAGTAAGACAGGATGTGCCTTTTTCACAGTGTTGACATTGGCACTAAAGATGCAAAAACAACGGTGGGGAAAATGGCTGATGCCTCAGTAAAAATCAAAGCAGACTTAAAGCCGTCACTTGGGCTCTGCATCATCATCAGGCAGTCACGGTTTCACTTAGAATGTCCTCGAAGCAGGAGAAATTAAAATTTTATGAACTCTCAACCCGTGAGTGCTCGTCTTTCACATTCTGGGCGACAGAATGGGACGTGCGCACAGAGCACTTACTTCGGCTGCGCCTGGGACTGCGACCGTTGCCTCAAGGAAACTCACTGGGCCATTGCTCATCCGTGACCTGAAGGAGCCGGTCTTTCATGGAATACCATTTTCCCCTAAAAGAATGACTGAGATACAGACTGTGGTCATTCCAATCTGGCTGTCTGGCAGACGTCTGCTCTCAAATGAACAGTGTGCCTATCACTTCAAGGAAAGTAACCAATAGTTTTTGTTGTCAGAGGCAAAATCTGAGCTTTCAAGAACAAATTAGAATTTTGGAAAACTTTTATTGTCTGTTATAAGCTTGACAGATTCCCAATACTTAAAGACGTTTCTGTTGATAGAGATAGTGGCATTCATCACAGATGTGATTTTTTGATATTGTCTAATGAAATGTGTCAACCTTCAGAAGTTCTATATAACTCAGTGATTCAATGTTTTCCAAATGACTGATGTGTGATATTACAAAACCCGTTCATGGATAAAAAATCCAAAACACAAGACAGGCCCATAGATTGCAGCACAACAGAGAACACAAGTTTACTGATAGTTTCAGATTGCATGTTCAATTAACCTTTAAAAATCCTGGCACTTGTCAAGGCTTTGGAATATGTTCAAGAATATCCACAATTATCTAAAAAGACTATTAAAATATTTCTCCTTTTTCCAACTAAATATCTATATGAGGCTGAGTTTTCTCCTTAGACTTCAACCAAAACAACACATTGCAACAGATTGAACGTATAAGCAAATGTAAAAATCTAGAAATCTAGCTGCCGTCTTTCAAGCCAGACGTTAAAGAAATTTGTAAAAATGGAAACAATGGTAACCTTCAACTAATTTTTTTTTTTTTTTTTTTTTTTTTTTGCTTTGGAAAATACAGTTACTTTTCATTTAAAAGGTGTTACTTATGTTAATACGTATCACGTTTGTTAATTAAATGAATTGATGCATTTTATTCCTCAGATTTAATCTAATGCAACAGTTACCAATAGATATAACCCAATCAACAAAAGCTCTCTGGGGTCCTCAGTCATTTCCAAGAATGTAAAGGGAACCTGAGACCAAAGTGTCCTAAAGGCACTATACCAGGTGAAGCCAAACATTTTTTTACAATGAAAAAATTGGTAGCCAGTGGGCAAATCTTTGACCCAGTAGGTAGAAGATGAGTCAAATTCTAAAGGCCGAAGTACTGTGGGAGGCCAGTGAGGGAGGCGTTCTGATCTTGAGACCCAGTGGATCCCAACTATTACAATGAAGAAACCCTCCAGCTCTGCCTGCCAGTAAAGACGCATTAGAGGACAATGCTCAGAGCCCAGGAGTGTTCCCGGCCAGTTTGGAAACAGTGGTGCTACCCTATCCCCCTAACAGCGTTACTCAGATGGATGCAGCTGATCATTCAGAAGCCCCACAACTTGGAAGGAGATACTGCAAAGCCAGGCTGATTTTTAAGCTCTAAGACAAGTTTCTAGAAAGAGTGGAGCAATCAATTATCATAACCAACTACAGGTGTATTTCTTGTCAGACATGAAGGAAACAGAGGAGTCGTGTTATACTTAAAAAGCTGTGTTTGGGGTAGGTAGAGGACCCATACTGGGGGAATATCAGAGGGGATGTTTTCCCTCAAAAATCTGGAAGAAATACCAGCTGCCTGCAATGGTCGTAGGGTAGATATTTAATTAGAACAGTCATTTTCAACCGGTGTGCTGTGAGAGGATTTTAGGTGGGCCACAAAAACTTTTAAAGATCATAAATTATTTTCAAAAGAAGTTCAAAGCACAGTAAGTATATTCCTTTTTTTACTCTTACTTTTTGTTATTGACATAATTTAAGTGTGCTGCGGAAACTTTAACTATAGGCTCAAGAGGGTTATGAGACTGAAAAGGTTGAAAAACACTGAATTAGAGGCAGAAAAAGGCTGGGAGGTTGCTAATGTTTTAGAGAAGGATTAAGCCTCAGATAAAGGTCGGGTTCAGTGACTCCTGGTGCCAGCTTTCTAACCCCAAAGGTCAGGAAAGCGGGGACCATGTCCGTGTGCCTCCCCCTGGTTGGGCGAGGGGGGCAGCTCATGTCCAACACCGACAGAGTTGCTCACAGAACCCCGGGAGAGGGAAGGTACCCTGGGAAGGGAAATGAACCTTCCAAGGTGGCAAGTGGAACAGACCTTCTCTGGGAGCGAGCAGTGCTGACGATTGTCAGGTCCTAAGGAGGACTGAACACAGCGCCCAGGGGGGACCCCCAGGGCATAGCCCTTTAGTCACAATATTCCCAGGGGCTGGCCTGGGGCTCCCTGACCTATAAACTAAAGGAAAGTACAAAGGGGACCAGTATTTCAGGGAGAGTGACGAGGAAAGCACACTCACCCCACTCCAAAGCAACAGTTTTCTTCTCTTAGGCATAGAAGTCTAGTTAGAACCTATTTTTGTATTTTAAAAGTTATGAATTAAAATCCACACAGTTCTGAAATGAGTCCCTCTCCTCTCTGTAAGGCCAAGGCAATGCTGTGGGAATTGGCAGCACCTGCAGGAATCCTCCCTCTCTCCCTGAATTACTGATTTCACCTGCACCTGTACATTTTCTCACACTGTGCTTTAGAGAAAGAAAACCCAGAGAGTTCAGTCCCTCAGCACACTATACCTCAAAGACTTTCATGGAGGAGAGATTGCTGAGGCTTCCGGATCTCAGAAAGGTCGCTAAAATGGTGCCTTTAATGCATTTTTTCTTTTTTCAAGACAGAGTCTCACTCGGTCACCATGGGTAGCGTGTCATGACTTCATAGCTCACAGCAACCTCGGTCTCTTGGGCTCCAGCGATCCTCTTGCCTCAGGCTCTCGAGTAGCTGGGACTAGAGGTACCCCATAATTTTAATCATCTGGTGGCCAGCAGCCACCCGAGTCTTATCTCAGGCCCCACCACTAGACCCCAGGGCCAGGTTCTGCATTCTAACAAGAGCCACTATGATTCATGTGCACGTTAGAGTTGGGGAAACGCTGCAGGAAGATGCCATAGGATACCCCCTCTCCCTAAAAATCACATTTCAACCTGATGCCTGGTGTTCCTTGTAGTAAATAGTAACACTTTATATGAGGACACTGAATGGGCTATAATGCCTGCTATAATCCTGTCTGTCCTAACTAGGGACACCATGGGAAGTGGGGTAGGAAAAATTAGAGGCAGTGGTGCTCAGCTGGAGGAACCCCAAACAGGAAGATGTCCAGAGATCTGCCTTCACTCCTGCTGGCTTCTACCATGAACTAGCTCTCAGGCCTTAGGCAAACAGCTTAAATGTCTCTTAGACCCTGATTTCCTGGTGTTTAAAATGAAATAGGTGAGAAGGCCTCTAAAATCACTTTCCACTCTAAATTCTATGAGCCTGAAAATGTCACCAATAATATAATCCTCACCCTAGTACATCTGACATGCCTCTAACATTGCACGAAACCTCTGTAACTATTAGCATGGGGAGATACACTCAACCTTCTGGAAAATACTGATGCTGACTAAAACATGATGAAACATCGTCCTTTGGGTTGTAATTTTAGAATTTATTTTATTTACAATAAAGTGATTCAAATATGTTGTTGTGCTTTTTGTGCAGGCAATGAGATGATGAGCCTTCTGTTCTATAACATAAAAGGCAGCAATGGCTTTTTAATTACATTAGTGCCAAGAATCATAATTTACCCACAAGTCAATGAATTCTAGACAGGCCGATGCCTTACCCATTAAAAAAGCAACAGCTGGGCTGCACTTACTTTTATGATCTCTGGTTAATGTGGTCCTAATAATTATTGTTGTATTTTTTATTATTTTATCTCTTACAAGTCAACAAAGCCATTTCTACAAGCCAAGTCTGTGGAAGAGATTACCCTTCTTACATTAGCAAATAAAGGTGTTATGTCTCAAACACCTTCTCTGTGGCAGTAAGTCTAAAGTCTCTATATTTTCCGGCCCAAAACTTTTAAGGAACATTGTCATAAGTTTATTTACAGAAGGACCTCTGTAAGTTGTCCACCCAAGGGACTGTGACAAACTGGTCAACGTACAGAGGTGGTCAACGTAAGGAACTCAGCCTCCTGTACGTGTACACACATGGGGTGCTTGTCTGGTCCTCCATGAAAATGACGTCACTACAAGGAGGTGGTCAGTGTAGGGAGGTGGTCAGCTATGGAGGTTCTACTACTGCATTTGGTCAAGAGACAGGCTTTCCTTCTCTTCTTAGAAAAATAATTTCTTAGAATAAATTAGTCTTTTTTTCTCCGTAATGACATTTGCCACTTGTTCATCAAATATTTTCCACGGACTATTGCACTCTGTGCTCTCCCTTGCTGTGTTTCATGCCCCACTTAAAGGAGAAATTCCTGTAGAGTGCTGTGCTGGTAGAACTCTGGGGCCCTAACCCCATGACACACTGATCAGAACTATTAAAAGGCAGCCCTACATCTGATGTCCTGATTGCTGGCTGCTGTTTGGATGCTGGAAAGGGTAAAGGCCTTTCCTTTGATCCTCGTGGCCCCCCCTCTACCCTCCCCTCTCGTTCCTTTCACATAAGCAGAGCAGGTCACAGTCCCTTTCTAAGGTCCCAGGAGGCCCTTTGTGTTTGCGCTAATGATGTGGAAGAATTAGGTCTCAGAGAAGTGATGGATGAACGAAGATGACATCTTTTCCTGCGCTCCTGCACACTGCCACTACCTAACCTAGTGAGGAGTTCACTAAATATTCCCAGCCAACAGGAGGACAGCATCAAAGATCCACAGGGTCAAGTTATTCTGGCCTCCTTCTTTTTGAAATGCTAGGGAAAGAATTAGTGGTGCTGCTTAAACTGTTCCTAAGGGGTGACTACAACTTCTGGGTCACATTTCCCGTGAAGCAGCCTTAGAGCAAAGAATATTTTCCAACTCATTATTTTGTAAAACTAAATTCACCATTTACTTTACCAATGCTCCCAATTTTATCAGCTATAGAACCCAAATTGCACCTCTGAGAACTCAGTGAACTGATTTCCTACCACATTTGTGCTCTTTTATCTATTTCTCTCATTCAGGTCATAGGCAGTTTTTGAACATCTCCTGAATGGAATGTATCACACTAGTCATCAGCAATGGACACAGAATGAACCAGACACAGGTGCCAGTGTTGAAGAGCTCACCATTGGAGATCCCCGGAGAAGTTGTCTGTTCAGCTAGGACTCCAGAACACTCTTCTGCAAACCTCTCCCACACTCATCACACTGGACTCCAATCCATGAGTTACTCATCCAGCACCTGTCCCCACAGCCCGCCCAAGCACATGATCCCCAGGACACAGGGAAGCACCTGCCACACAGCAGGTGCTCCATAACGCTGCAATGACGTAAGCACAAAGAATAATGTACATAAAGAAATATAAGCATAAATCTGAGGCTGGGTGCAGTGGCCCACGCCTATAATCCTAGCACTCTGGGAGGCCAAAATGGGGGGATTGCTTGAGCTCAGGAGTTTGAGAAAAGGCTGAGCAAGAACAAGACCCCCTCTCTACTAAAACTAGACAAATTAGGAAGGCTCAGTGGTGTACGCCTGTACCCTCTTGCGCTCTATACCCTCTCTTGCTGTGCTTCATTCCCTAGCACTCGGGGAGGCCGAGGCTGGTGGATTGCCTGAGCTCAGGGATTCAAGACCAGCCCAAGCAAGCCCAGTCCCTGCTAGTTGGGAGGCTGAGGCAAACAGGATCTCCTGAGCCCAGGAGTTGGAGGCTGCTGTGAGGTATGACGACGCCACAATGCTCAATCCCATAGCAACAGAGTGAGACCGTGTCTCAAAAAAAGAGAAAAGAAATGAAAGAAAATAAATATAAGGAGAAATCCAAAGTCACATACTTGTAAGAGAAGGAAAAGTTCTGCAGGACCTGAGAAGAGGAAACTACTTTGTTCTGGGGCATTTGGAACAGCTTCTGGAAGCACAAAAATTTTGAGCTAATCCTAAAAAGTAGCTCAAGGGGAGGTGGGAGGGCAGGAGGCAGAGGGCAGGGGAAATAGGGGTGGGAGGCAGGTAATTGTTCCACACGGGAAACAGAATGAACAAAACCACAGAGATCAGAATGTAGATCCTGGAATTGTGGGTGTGGGGTCATGGGAGGGGCTGGGGCCAGATGCTGCCGAGGTTGCTGGAGCATCAGCTGTGGCACATGTGTCATTCTGCTCTGCACAGTGAGCTCCGACACCAGCCCCACGCTTGAGAATTTACCAGGAGCCCTAACAAAGAGGTACATGTTTTTGTAACAGGGACAAATAGAAAGAGGGGAGCTGACATAAGGCAGACAGGGTCCTGGAAGGTGGGGACACTTCCCCACCTAGGCCACATGGAACAGAGTATTATCAAGCAATGGGTAAGCAACTGGTGCAGGTCAGTGATTTATTTCTGATAAACCCAACCCAACCGAAAGAACAAGCCATAGGCAGGAAGAGCAGGACCTCCTAGAGATCAAGACGTAGACTTTCAGAGGGAGGGAGAGAGATGATGAAAGGCTAGGATTCCTCAGGGGCTTCTCAGGTATATGCCCACCCTAGGGTCTGGAAGGGACTGAGAATGATGCAGTGCAACTCTTTCTCAAAGCTTAGCCTTGGTAGTCAGCTCTGGTGCCCAACCCTAATAGGCTAAGGATGATGTATTCCTAAAGCAAAGGCTAAACGGAATTCTAGGGAACCTTCCAAGAACGGGCCCTGATCCCATTTCCCTACCAATATAGGCCAAAGCCAACAAACAGGAAAACTCTGGGATATTTACTGAACCACTGTATCACCCATCTTGGTCATAACAACATTTACTATTAACTCCCATGTGTGGCCTTGAAATGATTACCACCACCATCCTCTGGCTGAGCAGGGTGGCTCATACCTGTCTGTAATCCTAGCACTCTGGGAGGCTGAAGCTGGTAGATTGCCTGAAGTCAGGGATTCAAGACCAGCCCAAGCAAGAGCAAGACCCCATCTCCACTAAAAATAGAAAAACTAGCTGGGCATTGTGGTGGACACCTGTAGTCCCAACTACTTGGGAGGCTGAGGCAAGAGGAGCCCTTGAGCCCAAGAGTTTGAGGTTTCTGTGAGCTGTGATCCCACAGCACTCTACCCAACAGGGCAGAGTAAGACTGCCTCAAATAAAAAACCAATGTCATTCTCAAATCAGAAGGTGGTGTGCATTTGCTTTAGGAAGTTAGCAGGAATGAGGAGGTGACAGGCAGTTTTCTGAGGCCTCTACATAATTGTTGTTTACAACATACTTTTGCATCAGAATCTCCTGGCTACCCAACAAAAGGCATCAAAATCTGAGTGGCAGGGCTGGAATATGACTTTTTATCAGGCTATTCTTAAGCAAGGCAAAATTTTAAAACTACTCCCTTAACTTCAGAGATAAGGGATTAAATTGAGTAGAAAGGAGGCAACAGAGAATTAGAAGAAGAGAGAGACCCTTGTGATGGTTAATTTTATGGACAAACTTGGCTGGGCTACAGTGACCAGGCATTTGGTGAAATATGATCTTGGATGTCTTTGTGAGGGTGTTTTCAGATGAGATTTTCTTCTAAATCAGTAGACTCTGAGCAGAGCAGATGGCCCTCCATAGTGTGGGTGGACCTCATCCAATCAGATGAAGACCTGAAAAGAAAAGAGGCTGACCTCCCCCCAAGCAAGAGGGAATTCTGTCTGCAGACAACCTTTGCACTAGAACTGTAACTCTTCTCTAAGTCTCTATTTTGCAGACCTCCACATCAGATTTTGGACTCACCAACACTCCATGGTTGCATAAGCCAGTTCTCTGATCACAATATCTCTCTCTCTCTCTGTCTCTCTCTCTCTGTGTGGGTATACATACCCACCTGTCCCATTAGTTCATTAGTGGTTCTGTTTCTCTGGCAAACCCAACTAATACACATCTCTTGACCTTGAGGGACAGGGTCCTTAGAGTCTAATTTGGATCTGAAGAATGCTCAAGCCAGCAGAGAACCCCGTGTGGACTCCCTGACACTTAACCTTAAGATAATTAAGGAATCAATCAGCCAAACAAGCAGCAGCTAGCAGGCTAACAATCCTGGTGACAAAGTTCAAAGAGAAATAGTGGGCAACAGTTTAGGAAGAAAAAGAAAAGGTCAGAATCAACCCTTGTAACAAAAGCAGTCTTCAAAAATAGAGAGCTCCTTCCCACCTTAGAGTAAACGTTTACAGAGACCTTCCCAGAATGGTGTGATGTCAACAACAGCAAGCCTGAGCTTTATCACAAACCACCCATCGACTTGGAACTATGAAATATCCCTCAGCTAAAGCACATCTGACAGAAAAGAAATGAGTCCCATTACCAAATGGGAATGCTATGCAACTAACAGAATTGCTTTTATTTTGATGAATGACCTAATAAAAAGATGTAAAAATGATTAGAAACAATAAAATTAATCACAAAATATAGTTCTATTTGGTGCTGTGGAGTGGATTGTTACATCGGGTGGAAGGGTGGACTCCATAATTTCTAATTTTAGGAAAGAGCAAAAAGAAAGAAACGTGATGACAACAGCCTTTTACTGCTAGCAAACTACTCCTAAGATGCTGAAACAGCCACAGTGACAATCTGAGTCGTGGGACACAAGACTCAAGTGGACACAAGAAAATCAACCACCTTTCCAGTGCCCTGCTCCTGCCATGGCAGGCGGGTTGGGGCTCAAGTTCCAGCATAATCACTGGCTTAGAGGCACCAGCAGGTCATTAGATAAGATTACTGGCCACCACTTCCTTCAATGAACCCAAGATACAAGCAGAGCAACAAGAGCAGAGGCTCCCATTCTGCAAACAATGGTCTCAGTGGTGGAACTGAGAGGTGGGAAGGAGGAGGTGTTATCTCAGAGGTGCTGGAAGCCTTTCAAAGAAGTTAGTACCCCTAATGAAGATGTGCTTCCCCTGAAATGATCTGCTAAAATTAGTATGGATTTTTTTTTTTTTGAAGACAGAGTCCCACTCTATAGCCCAGGCTACAGTGCCATGGCATTAGCCTAGCTCACAACAATCTCAAACTCTTGGGTTCAAGCAATGCTCCTGCCCCAACCTCCTACAGGTGTCTACCATGATGCCTTACTAATTTTTCTATTTAGTAGAGATGGGGTCTCGCTCTTGCTCAGGCTGATCTCAAACTCCTGAGCTCAAGGGATCCTTCCCCGAGTCTCCCAGTATCAGGAGTACAGGCATGAGCCACTACACCCAGCCTAGTATGGATTTTTCACCAAGGCTTCTGAGTTGTTGTTTTATTCACATTTGGCAAGGTTTGCTAAGTTACCTGCAAGATGCTAAATACCTCTATTCCCTTTTCAGTGAGTCCAGCCTAAGTCTCCAGGCAGAGTCCCCTGGCCACAGCTTTTCCGCAGAGGACCCTCAAGTCCTGGTCGCATGCCCAGCAACACACATTAAGACAACACAGTGACTACCTTACAGATTCCATTTTCCCCAGAAGGGTCATCATAATAAAAGAAAGTTCACTAGGAATCTTACCACCTTGTCAGCCAAGCATTCAGAGCACAGACCTCTGTTCCTCATTTAGGACTCTCTCTTTTGCCAACATCATCTTTTTTAGAGCTAATCGGACCATAAGATTGTTTCTGGGAATGGCGAACATGCACCTGGGTTGGGAGGGGAGGGTCTGCGCCTCTCCTTTGCAGCTCACCTAGAAGGCCTGATGCTCCCCAAGTTACTCACCATTTCTTCTGGAACCTTCTCCTGACCTAAGTTCTCTGGAGAGTCCTCATCTTTTCTCCAGTAATCTTACCCCTCCCTGGCCTTGATTGTCACAAGAGAATGCTCAGTATCCTTTACATTTTCTTCCTTATAAAATACGTTGATAAATGACGCTTCCCTCAGGAAGGACAGGCCCAAATTGGCGGAGACAGAGACCATAAGCTGTAAAGGGTTGGCTCAGCTTTGTGAGAGGATCACATCACCTTCACTCCCTGGCTTCACGCCAGTCACTCTCCTCACCCCCAAAAGCAGAGATAGAGGTTGGCTTCGGTTCACATTTGTGCAGAAATTATTATTTCCACTACTCTCTTGAGTTCCTGACCACAATCTGTTCCCTCAAGGGATTATCTTATAGGAAAATGGTATATTTAATCTACTGCAATATTACAGCCAAGACAGGAAAGTCACATATTTTCCAAGATGACAAGGGCAGGAATTGTAATGTATCTTCCAACATTCCTTTCGTCAGCCCCCTTCCTTTTCCTTGTTCAAGTTCACACCACTTGTGCTGAATGTGCTAATGTTCCCACAAAGAGATGTTACCCAAGAAAATTTACCTGTGCGCCCCTTAAAATCAGTCTAAAACAAGTCACAGTCTTTGGGGGCTTAGGGACCCTTCTTTTACTTAACATTAACTTCAACAAAAATATGTGTGTCACTGGAGAGAAGAAAATTAAGGAAAGGGTGTTGGAGACAGAGTAGCAAGTGGTGAGAGGAATAAATGTCCCTCTTACCAGGCCCCTATTCAGGTGTGGAGTCCCCTCCTCAGGGACCTTCAGGTGCAACCCGGAGTCCATCTAAAAAATGTTGTAAGGGAGCCCTATCCTGCTGGAGGCTGGCGTGAGTGACTGCAATGGCCCTTTGTCCATCTGACTCCCCGGCTTCTGTTATCACCCTGAAAACAGAAGGCTGAGGGGAGGCTGTCTCTGAGCCCTTGCCACATGCCCACGCTGCCCCCCCTCCACACCACCACAGCTGCTAAGGGAACAGGTGGGGGGGACACAGTGTTCATGATGCTGGCTCCACAGCCAGCCTTCTCGTCCCTGCCTCCCCTCAGACTTGTATAATCCTGCTATCGTGGCCAAGGAAATGCAAAGCATAAGAGAGAATTGACCATGTTTGCAGGCAACGGTCCCCAGAATGGGTAAGTAAATGACCATGCGTACCTTTGCTTTCTTCCATTTCTTTTCATTCTAATATCATATTTAATGACATTTTTTCTCACAAAATCTCAACTTCATACCAAAACAAAAAAATTAAGCACTACACAACTGTATTATAATTATTTTAAAAATCACAGGGAGGTTTATATATACCAACACATCACACACTAGCATATCCTTGAAGCCAGAATCTGAGCATTGTTTCAGCACATGCACTTGCTCTCTTTCTTGCTTGTTGTATGGATATGGTTCACTTTTCCTGTCCCAATGGCTTTAGTGCCATTCATATTCAGGTGACTCCTAAATTGAAATCTTCAACCCTGATGTCCTAAGTCCCACCACTGCTAAAATTTTAAAACTGCGCCCTTAACGTTGTCAGTAAAGGGTTTAATTAAGTAGAAATGAAGCAAGGAAGAACTAGAAGAACAGACGGAATCTTATGATAGTTAATTTTAGGCACCCACTTCAGTTTGACATACATATTGACAGACGCAGCTGAGATGAAGGGGAGAAAACCCTCACCCTTACGCGTTTATTCATGCCAATGTTCATATTCACAACCTGCCGGGCGTCCCCTTACCTCTGACGGCTTTGTGGTGCATTTTCCTTTTCCTGAACACTCCAAGTCATTTGCACGGCTCTCCCCTGGCACACAGGTGCTGGCCTTCACCACCAGGGTTAAGCGCAAAGCCACAATAGATTTGGTAACAGAATCATTCACAAAACCTGAAAGAAAAACAGGACAATAGGAACTGTCAAGTACAGCTTTCCCAACGGTCTTTCTACAAGGCTATGAATGTAGTTCAGGCAGCGTTCTAGTCGGACGGACGAAACAAAGTGCACCACAGCAAAGGAATGCAGCCGTGGCTACTGTCCATTCAGACCTCGGGGCTGGGCCTCCCAAACCTGAGGGGACCCTCTAAGAGGAAGGAAAAGCAGCTCCCAGCACTTTTGCCACCGCCTCCTATCCTTGGTTTTGCTCTTGCACTTGCCCTCTGAGGGATGCCGTCTCTCCCAATTCCATCTCTCTACTCTGCTTTTTAAAACCCCATCTTCTCCCAGGGAGCAACTTGCCGACACCATCCAGTTCTTCCTCCTTCTGGCTACATTGGATCATGCCATGCTGGAGAGCCCCAGAGGCCCCACCCCGTCGTCTGCCTGCCCTCGCAGCGCTGGGTCCCCCCACAAGAGGACGTGCAGGTCCTCATTCTGTACCAGATGTCTTGATGAGTTTCTTCCTCCATCAACAGTCTGACAGAATGGCATCAGTTTAAACCATGTGGTTTTAGCCATCTAATAAAGTGGACTAATCATAATTAAATACTGATTGCTTTATCATTGGCATGTCATATTTGTCATTGAATGATCTTTATGTCTAATGCAGCTGTTCATTCAAAATAAGCTGGTAATAAACATGGAATAAACTGTTGAATAAACATAGCCTCTAACTGAAGAAATAAATACTGTAAGTATTTTTTGCATAAATGACTAAATTATTTCACTAAGTGAGCATCCTTTTCCACCAAAAAATACTCATTTATGTCTGATTTTTAATTTTAAAACAAAGTATTAAAGCTTCTGAATGTGACAGAATGTTCAATATAATTCTTCAGTTCTATTCAAGAGTGAGATTATGAGACAGAGCCTCAATGTCATGAAGCCATATCCACAGATATTTTTATAGCAAAAGATTTTTAGGAAGGAGGCAGTACCAGGAATCAGTAGAGGAAACAACTGAATCTAGGGCAACTGAAATGACTTCCATTATCACAAAAAAAGTATTTTTGGATCCCCACCTCACACAACATACAAAAAATAAATCTAGATGACTTAAAAGATTAAAATGTGAACTAAAAACTTTAAAACTTCAAATGGAAAATTCATGGAGATATTTCACTGACCTTAGGGTAAGGTATTTCTTAGACAAGATATAAAATAATAACCCCAAAAATTGATTAGTCAATTAAACCTTATATTTAAATTATATATAAATAGACACCATAAACAAAGACACAGGCTTGGAAATAAAATTCATAATGCATAATGATTGGCTGTCAGACCATATAAAGAATTTTTTTGCAACTTGCTTTTTTTCCAACTTTATATTTATATAAATATTAAAAACATTATAAAGTAAATAAGCACTGTTATACACACATATATACAAAGTAAAAGTACCTAAGATGCATAGAAAGAAACACACCAACCTCAAGAGACAAAGAGAAGGAAACGGAGGTAGGCAGGAGGGAGCTTCTGCCTGTATATTTTATTTCTTCATTAACAATATATAAACAAAATATGACAAAACATTTACTAAGTATTATATACAAAGAAGCTTTATAATCATTTTATAGTTTTATCCATATTTTAAATATTACATAAAGCAATTTATTTGTGCATTTATGTTTATTTCAATAGATTAGATTTTTATTTCAATAGATTAGGAGGTACAAGTGTTTTTTGTCACATATATATGAGCTGTGTAATGCTGAAGTCAGGGCCTTCAGTGTGTCTATCACCAGAATAGCGTACACTATTCCAAACAGGTAGATTTTCATCCCTCACCTCATTCTAGCCTCCTTCCTTCTTAGCTTTCCATATCCATTTTTTCAATGCTGATGCTTCCAATTCAGGAACATGGGATGTTCTTCTATTTTTTGTGTGTCATCTATGATATTTTTCATCAATGTTTGTAATTCTCCTTTTAGAGATCTTTTACCTCTTGGTTAAGTGTATTCCTAAGCATATTTTATTTCTTTTGCAGCTATTGTAAAGGTACTATGTTCTTGCTTTGACTGTTGGCTTAATTGTTATTAGACTATAGAAATGTTACTGATTTGTGCATGTTAATTTTGCAACCTGAGGTTTTTCTGAATTTGTTTATTAATTCTAAGGGTCTTCTGGTAGAGTCTTCAGTGTTTTCTAGATAAAAATAATGCTGTCAGAAAATAGGGATAATTGGCCCTCTCTCCTGATTTGGATGTCCTTTATTTGTGTCCCTTGCCAGGTTGCTCTGGCTAGCACTTCCAGCACAATGTTGAATAAAGTGGCGCCACAGAGCATGTTGTCTTGATCTGGTTCTTAGGAGGAATGTTTTCGACTTTTCCTCATTCAGATGATGTTGGCTGTGGGCTTACCATACACAGAGCAAAGGTATAAAGCAGGCCTTGAATTAAAGGACAAAAGAAGTTTTTACTCTCTGGATGAGATTCTGAGAAGTGGTAGTTCCTGGAGACTGTTTGGGGGCCAGTGGGCTGACAGGAATGCTGATGAGGTCCTCTCGCTCTCAGAACTGCTTCTAATAGCTGTTTCTTTCAGAGCATTCACTCAAGACTTGTTAAAGCAAAGCCAATTCCCATATTCTAGGCAGACCTGGGGAGATAAGTGTCTCCTTCCCAGTGTGCTGGAATCAGAGTGCTCACTAAAGAAGAGAAATAGGCCTGTCATCTCCTGAGAGTCAAGCAGAGGTGCACAAGGGAGCGGTGAAGATGAGACAAAGGACAGGGATAAGGCCCAGAATGTGACACACCAACAGATCAGGGATGGGTTGAGGGAACTCAACAACGAGGATCCCAGTGAACCATCCTGAATGAGGGCCTCACACATCCAGCCTGCCCATGTAGGCTGTCATCCCAGTGCAGGTGAGCTCCCAGGCAAACACCCTGCAAAAGGCAATGGGTTTCCTTTTTACTTTAATCTCTATCATGTACTTGATTTCAACTCTGAGTCATGAACTGATTGAGAAAATGGAAAACTTCCGAAGACAAATAATTCTATTCACTATTGTCCAGGGCTTGTTGTAGGCCCAGGGGACTCCTTAGAGCCCACCCCTGAGGATTTAGGAAAGGACAGTTACCCTGATTCTCCTTGGGACAGAGAAAGACATGGCTGTGACTTTAACGAGCCCCGAATGTGAATGCACAATGGATGATCAACACTTCAGTTAACTAGGAGGAAGACTCCTGTGTAAAAGGAGCTTCAGTGTGGGCTCAGCACCTGTAGCTCAGTGGCTAGGGCACCAGCCTCATACACCAGAGCTGGGGGGTTTGAACCCAGCCCAGGCCTGCCAAACAACAATGACAACTACAACCAAAAAGTAGCCAGGCATTGTGGCGGGCACCTGTAGTCCCAGCTACTCGGGAGGCTGAGGCAAGAGAATCGCTTAAGCTCCAGAGTTTGAGGTTGCTGTGAGCTGTGATGCCACGGCACTCTACCCAGGGCAACATAGTGAGACTCTGTCTCAAACAAAAAGAAAGGAGCTTCAGTGTGGCGAAAAAATTCTTGACGAAACATGCCCCTCGGAGTTCCACTTCTCTCATGTGCTAAGCAGGCACGACAGCCTCAAATAAGGTGACCATAGAATTTATCATCAAAACTAGCACTCTTTTTAGAACAATGGGGTACTTTTTAAATTACTGCTGAACACTGCATAAAGGGAAACTGTCCTAGGCAGTGGGATAATAGGGTCACCTTACTCTTGATGTTCAGGAGAGCACCAGGAGACGCCACACCTGCAATGCTCTACTCTGCACCAGGGATGTTTCAGACAGAAGATGGTTCACAAAAGCAGTCGTGATGAGGGACAAATAGAAGTCAGTGGAGTGGAGATAGTCTGCAGCATCAAGTATGACAGTAGGAGAAAAATGTCTCTTGTGGTCTCAGAAAGACACAAAAAGGTATTTTATGTCCATAGAGAACCAATTGCTTTCTTCCTAAGATTTCCTATCAAAAATTTTCCTATAAAAAGTCTTGGGAAAGAAAGGAAATGGATGGTTTATTAGGCAAAAGTCCCATACTAGGAGTTTACCCAAAGCACTTCTTCTATGTAGGGTTTTCTGCTTTCTTCATCATGGCTCTGCATAGACACCTCACAGCTCTCCCAGCCACCCATGCACAGCCCGCTCACCCCACACTGTAAACTCTTCTGCAATGCCCCTTTTGCTTGGAACACTCCTCTTCCTCTGTCCTATAAAATAGGCTGCTCAAGTCCTATCTTATTCATGAGCTTTTCTTCCACATTACAGCCCATTCTCAGCCATACCATGTCTATCTATGCTCAAGTATACAGCATCATGTACCAGTCCCTGATCATGGTATATCTTACATGGTTTCTTATTATACCTTCTTTATGAAGCTCCCTTGATGACAAGGAACAAGTCTTAGGGAAGTGGTAAGTAGGAAGCTAATATGCAAGTACCCCTGTGACCAGAGCAGCAAAGACAATCCCAAAAGAGGGCGGCGCCTATGGCTGAAAGGAGTAGGGCACTGGCCCCATATGCTGGAGGTAGCAGGTTCAAACCCAGCCCTGGCCAATAAAAAGAGACAATCCCAAAAGAAAAATTTCCAGAATGTCTGATCATCGAAATATCCACTTTGAAGAAATGCAATCATTTGAAACAGATTGCAGATGACTAAATAATTGCTCATCAACTTGTGATTACCTTTGATAGAGAAATTGAGCCAGCCTGGCAGAATGGTGGAATGCTACCAGCTCGTGTTCCAAGCAACACTTTTACACATAACAGAGACAAAATCATATATGAGTCATTATAAAAGTGCTTTTCATACCTTTGCTCTAGTTTCACATTAAATTATTTTTAAGAGTTATATCAAAAATAAATAAATAAATGAATAAATAAATAAAAATAAATAAAAATAAAAATAATAAAAAAAGAGTTATATTATCTGTTTACTCACTAAATATGTAGGCCACATACTGGTCTAAAATTTCATAGGCAAAGCTTCCTTTTAAAGGTTATATTTTAAAATTCTATTCAACTATTCAATGTACTTAGCTGGCAATAGGCAGTTAAAAGTGCAGTTAAAAATATACAAGGTACGGTTGTCTAGATAATTTGCTTCTTTCCTCAGTGAATTTTTGCTAAGTTCACGTCTATAAACTGGGCACCATAGTAGATTCTGAGGTTACAAGGATAAGTCACTCTGGGTTTCTGGCACTCCAAACTTGCAGTCAAAAGTCGTGATTCTTAACTAGTGTTGAAACCAGTAGCTTCAAAATCTTTCGGGAGTTTTACGAAGTATGAGTTCCCAGGCTCCAACAAAAGGGATTCTCTATCAATAGTCTAGATGAGCCCTGGTACACGGGTCTTTGAAGATTCCCTAACAACTTCTAATGTCTGTTCCCAGCTAAGATCCACTGGTCTGGTCATAAAACTAACCTAAGCCACATAAGAAATACATATTATTATTAAGGTAAACATCCCCTTGAATTAGATGTATCCGTAGGAATATCTAAAAGCACATTTTACTTATCTGGCCACCTTAGAAATTCAGGTGATGCTGTAATATTTAGGCAGTGTTTATATTCCCAAGCTCATCATAAGTCTTTGAAGTTCTTGGAAACAGCTCTGAAAAGTTTTCTTCTATATCAGCTTTATTTGCTTAATAAGAGTAATATAAGTATTTTGGCACTAAAGCCCCTAAACTATTAAAGAAATCAGTCTTTGCAACAGTACGTCACACTTGACCATGTAACTCTAATTATGCTACCTAATCCCTGAAGTGAGTCGACAGGACAAGCAAGCTGCTTTTGGCAACATGCTGTTCATACAACATCAGCAGCGGTCAGTGGCTCCTTCTAGGTAAGAAGGTAACTTCAGTAAGTTGTCTGCACCTCCCTTTGATCATGTCTCAGGGGAAATGCCTGCATTTCCTCATGATGGAAAGTAATACTGTCCAATTTAACTTTCATCAAACTGCAGCTGGATCGGAGAAAAGTGACCCTCGGGAAATTCCACACGCCAAGAGCAGGAACTGTGCCCTTACGAAAGGGCAGCAGGAAGGGTCCAAAATGGAACAGAACTCATTCAAAAGAAGGAAGTTCTCAGGGGCTTGCTAAGTGATCATCTGAAAGTTTCTGAAAAGCCAGTGTGGTTTGTTTGGCACAGCCCTCAAGCTAAGAGGCCCTTCTAACATACTCTTCAGAAATGCAAAGCTTACCATCACTATTTCTCTCTTCCTCAACAGTATGAAATTAATATATGTAGCAGGGGTCTGCACAGAAAGGCTTATTGAAGAGCCAAGGCCAACCAGTCAACCAGACAAAAACTGGCAAAGAAAGAGTGAGGATGACACTCTGGTTGCATTTCCGAAGCTGTTTCCAAATAGGCTTCTGTTAACACCAGCATTTCCTATGGTCTTCTCAAAGACTAATGAAGCAGTGCTCCCTCCTGTACTCAATACTGAATTGGAAGCAGTCAATCGTCATCTATGTGCGCATATGGAAGTTAAACTCAATAGAAACCAAGCAGGTGGGAGAGGGGTGGGGTGAATTGACACCTAATGGGTGCTGCACATATTCTGGCTGAAAGGCACACTTATAACTTTGACTTAAAATGTACAAAAGCAGTTTATGTACCCAAAATGTATGCACTCTGTAATAATCTGAAATAAAAATTTAAAAAGAACGGGTATTGCACGGGAAGCAAGGGAAATACTCCAAGCCCGGTGTAAATAAAAGCAAGAAAAAGAAAAAGAAGGAGGATACTTATAAAAGAAAGAAAAAAGAAAAAGAAAGGAGGGAGGGAAGAAAGAAGGAAGAAAGACAAAGCAGGATAAGGAATAAAGAAAACTAAAGCAGAAGTCAGATGCTGAGTGAGACAAAAGAAAAAGAAACGCCACTACAGAAAATGAGTAAAACATAAACAGAGAAGAGGCTCTATGTCCAAAGGATAGGGCCTGTCACACCTTTTGTTATAAAAGGGCATCTTTTCATGTCATTTTCATGATCCAATGTAAAATTAGAGATCTTTGAAAATTTTCGTGAGTAAAAATGTGTTTAAACCATAATTGCATACAGTCCAAATCTATGGTTCTGAACTTGAGGCCCAGATACAGAGCCACCCTCGACAGGCAGATGATGCCGTCTACGAGCGTACACAGGTGCTGTGGGATGGGGCGGGGGGGGGGGCTGGAGAGCAGTGCAGGATGTGGGGAGCAGAGTCCAGTCATATTAGTCTCAATAGATGCTTGTGGAGCTCTAAGTGGGCAGTAGCATTTACATTCAAGCCTGAAGGCCGAGAACGAGCCAGCAGAAGGAGCTGAGGCGGTCAGTGTGCTAGACAAAGGGCCAGTGCCCAGCATTTTAGATGAAGATGGAGAAGGAGGAGCCGCGAGGCTCACCTGTGAACCTCAGCACAGATCTGTATCCATGCCAAGTGCAACAGGAATCCATTGGAGAGTTTTAAGCAAAAGACTAACATATGACTTATGCTTTCTCAGACATTACGTTTTAGAGAAAGAACCTATAACATCTGTACAGATTGGCTGTGGGGTATGAGGGAAAGGAAGGAATCATAGATAGATGGTTTAGGCAGCTTCCTCAGGCAGGGGTGGCAGGCAAGTGAATTAAGATTTCCACCATGGACACATTAAATCTGAGATGCTGATAAGACCCCCAGATGGAACAGTCAAGTTGGCGGTTGGACACAGGACACAGTTAGTTAGAAACATTAGAGCCGAAGATTTCAGTTTGGGACACATCTGGGTAAGGATGGTACTAAAACCATTGAGACAGGGAAATGGAGTGAGTAGAGGGCCAACGGAGCCCAGGACCACGCTGTCCAGCCCGGTAATCATGACATAAACAGTTCTGTGTAGATACCATACCACAACCTTAATAGAAAAAGCAGCTGAAACAGAAATATCTGTACGATTTTTCCAGAATGGAATTGCTAAGAAATATGCCACATGAAGACCATAAAGGGCTGGGTGAGGACAGACCTGTGCCGACTGTAGCACTGAGAAGGGAGACTTCAGTCCATGAGAAAGAAAAAGGTCACGAGGATTCCACACAGTTCAGTCCAACAATCAGATCCTGCTAGGGCTGGGGGAGAAAAAGGAGAGAAAGAGGAAGGAAGGAGAAAAAAGATACCGCTGGACTTGAGAAACTTCTATAAACTGCACAACTGGCTGACTTCCCTACTGGGTTTTAAAACTGTAATGCAAGAAGACTTTCTCCAGAGATGATCCAGGGATCTGTTAATGCCCTCAAGTAACTGGTGTTGCTCACAAATAAAAGTTGGGTTTCTTTCTTCATCCTCTCATTTCTCTTCCCCTCCTTGCCCTCTCCCCTAACACACAAAAAAAGACACTCTATCCTTGCCCACTCTAAACTGTGCTCATTAACACAGTAATGAAATGTTCCTGCCATCATTACAGTCCTTTAAAAATAGTGACTTTGCCAAACTCACCTCCCTTGGCACAAATGAGATGTTGAGAATAGCTGGAAGGAGCTTCAGTCATTATCTCTGTCAAGAAGTGGCCTCACTGAGACACAGGGCTGCCCGGCTGCAGGCCATTAACTGCACATTTCACTACTTGTCTTCCTTAATATTAACACTAAAGAGTCTTAAATGGACTTTGTAGTTAACACCTCATTGGGATTAATAGCTAATGGGATTTGAATTTCTCACTTCAGTCGTTTTGCCTAAAGACCATTTTCTTTTCTATTAAAAGGAAACCATACGTGGAAAATAAAAATTCTGACCATAAATACTTGAGCGGTAGGTGATAAAAACAGGCTGTGCTGACTTTCCCTATCAAGACTCGGACAATCATTTGGCACAAGCCTATAACCTATAAACCTGTTTGCAATCCAAGTCCCACTGCTGGCATTAGATAGTCATGAAAGGTTTGAAAGAGCACAGATTCCAGCTCCAGCTGGAGACCCCGGGTTTCTGCATTAACTTGGGCACGGGGAAAGCAAACACCAAAATCCCTACATCTGGTTCCTTAAAGGCAAAATGAAATGGCATGCCTGTGCCAGGTCTTTTTTTTTTTTTTTTTTTTTTAATTTATTTATTTATGTTTTTATTGTGGAGAAAGGGCGGGGAATGAAGGCAGGGGAAGAGGTGCGTGACAGGGTCAGGCCAATGGCATGGTACCACATTGGCTGTATCTAGGTAGAGGCAGTTTCAGGTCAGGCCTTGCTGAGTGGTTGCTACGCAGAAGTAGCTCGATGGATCTACTTCTAGTCAGGCTCAGGAAGTTGCACTAGGCCTCAGGCACATGGCAGGGCCCAACAATTCCCTCTTTTGTTTTTTGTATGGCGGAAAAACATAGCCCCTGTCTTAGGTTG
>CAUYPK010039910.1:0-18591 GCA_963574355.1 Loris lydekkerianus | reverse complement strand
TATATTTTTATTTTTGAAATTTACCAGTGGCTGCTGCATTTTCCACCTCGGCTTATACTCGAGTCACTAAGTTTTCCCAGTTTTTAGGGTAAAATTAAGGGGGTCAGCTTATACTCGGGTCGGCTTATACTCGAGTATATGCGGTAATCCCATCTCAGTGTTGGCAAGGGACTTGAATAGAAACTTCTCTGAAGAAGATAGGCACACGGCCTACAGACATATGAAAAAATGCTCATTATCTTTAATCATCAGAGAAATGCAAATCAAAACCACTTTGAGGTATCATCTAACTCCAGTAAGATTAGCCCATATCACAAAATCCCATAACCATAGATGTTTGCATGGATGTGGAGAAAAGGGAACACTTTTGCACTGCTGGTGGGAATGCAAACTAAAACATTCCTTTTGGAAAGAAGTTTGGAGATCACTTAGGGATCTAAAAATAGACCTGCCATTCGATCCTGCAGTTCCTCTAGTACGAATATATTCAGAAGACCAAAAATCACTTTATAACAAGGATTCATGTTTTCATTTCTATTTTGTAAATACTTAGAGATAAAATTGCTGGATCTTTAGAGTAAGTACATATTTAACACATTGATTCCAGAAAGAAAGAAAGAAAGAAAGAAAAGAAAGATTTCCTTGGGACCATGGAAATAAAAACTTCGAAAACAAAACAATCCCATAACATACATCAATATAAAAATATATAAAAACTTGAAAATTAGGCTGGGTGCAGTGGCTCATATCTGTAGTCCTAGCACTTTGGGAGGCCAAGTGGGTGGATTGCTTGAGCTTCTGGGTTCAAGACCAGCCTAACCAAGAGCAAGATCTTGTCTCTAAATTAAAAAAATAGCTGGGCATTACAGTGGCCACCTGTAGTCCTAGCTACTTAGGAGGCTGAGGCAGAAGGAACACAAGAGTTTGAGGTTGCTGTGAGCTCTGATGCTGTAGCACTCTACTGAGGGTGACAAAGTGAGACTCTGTCTCAAAAAAAAAAAAAAAAACTTGAAAATTAGTAATGTAAAAATGATGTGAAAACTTGAAAAATAGTTCATAACTCACATGGTAGTTAATGTGTTAATTTTATAATAAAACTGTTGAATCTTTTTATAAGTAGTTGTATTGTGTTTACATTCACAGCAGCCACACGGTTCCAGTTGTTTTATTTTCTTTCTTTCTTTTGAGACAGAGCATCAAGCTGTCACTCTGGGTAGAGTGCTGTGACATCACAGCTCACAGCAACCTCAAACTCCTGGGCTCAAGCGATCCTCCTGCCTCTGCCTCCCAAGTAACTAGAACTACAGATGCCCACCACAATGCTCAGCTATCAGTTGTTTTATTTTCTTACCAAGCCCTGGTATTTCAGTTGTTTTCACTTTAGCCATTGGGCATGACATGGTATCTCATTGTCACTGTAATCTGTATTTGCTTAATGGTTTTATGATACATTCCTTAATGATTTTCCTTAACCAATGATTTTAAGCATTTTTCCATTTGTCTCACATTTGTGAAATATCTATTCCAATCTTCTGCCTAATTTCTACTATTTTTTGTATTCTTATTAAGATGCAAAAGTTTTCTATACATTCTGGATATAAGGCTCATATGTGACATCTGCATTACAAATATTTTCTCCCAGTCTGTGGGCTCACCTTTTTATTTTCTTAATGATGTCTTGAAGAACATAGTTTATAATGTTGCTAAAGTTTAATATCAGTTTGTTTTCTTTTATGGTTAATGTTCTTTGTATTCTAAGAAATATTTTTCTAGCCTGAAGCCACAAAGATTTTCTTCCACATTTTCTTCTACAAGTTTTCAAATTTGGAGACATGTTTAGGTCTCCTATCTATTTCAAAATGCTTTTGTGTATGATATGAAGTACAAATTAGGGCTTATTTTTTACCACGTGAATATCCATTTATTCCAGAACCATTTGTTGAAAAGATTATTTTTTGAAGATGAGTTTTCAAACTTAATTGTAAAACCTTATACAACAGCAGCTCTGATGATTACCATTCTAGAAAAAGAGTTTCAAAATTGCCTTGAAGGGTGCAATTCTCAAGGGGAGTACTTTGAAAGTGACCATAGTGATGTTCAGCATTGGAGGATATATCACTTTTTCTAGGATGAGTTTGCAAACTTAATTGTCCAATCTCATATATTTTTCAAATATGAATATACCAATCCATGAACATGGTATATTGCTTCACTTATTCATATATTTTAAATTTATCTCAGCAATGTTTTATGATTTTTAGTCTTGAAAGTATATATATATTGCTAAATTTGTTCCTAAGTATTTTGTGTGTTTTAAGGTTATTGTAGATGAAAATGTTTAAACTTAATTTTATTGTTGGTTTTTGTTAGTTTATAGAAAGAAAACTTATTTTACATATTAACTTTACATTGTCATATAAAACTTTCCTTCATCAACATTTAAGAAGGAAAATAATAGGGCAGCGCCTGTGGCTCAGTGGGTAGGGCGCCGGCCCCATATACTGAGGGTGGTGGGTTCAAACCCGCCCCCGGCCAAACTGCAACAAAAAATAGCCAGGCGTTGTGGCGGGCACCTGTAGTCCCAGCTACTTGAGAGGCTGAGGCAGGAAAATCGCCTAAGCCCAGGTTGCTGTGAGCTGTGACGCCACAGCACTCTACGCAAGGCGATAGTGTGAGACACTGTCTCAAAAAAAAAAAGAAGAAGAAGAAGAATAAAAACTGCAAAAGGGAACTAGTGGATATAAATAAGAGAAGAACAAGATCAAAAGACACAGACATGATTCTATATGAAGACTTTTAGAAAGAAGGTAATAATGAAACAGCCCCATTTTAATTAACTACTACTATTTAACATGTCATCCTAAATTTTGTTGCCTTAAAATAATACACATACTATCATTTCACAATCCTGGGGGTAAGCTGAGTGATTCTTCTGCTGTTATCACTTGGGGTCTTGCATATAGCCATGTTCAGCTATATTTTTGTCTCAGAAATACATGTGATACATATTTTATTCTATTTGGGGTGGATCAGTTTGTTGGGGAAAATATTTTTGACCATAAAATCTATTGACTATAGCATGAATAATTCTTTTCACATACTTAGAAATAACTAGATGCATCCAAAATAGTCAGTTGTTTAATCTAAAAGATTATTACTTCTCTATCTATAGCAATCTATAAAAAAATTAAAAGATAAGAAAGCATAGGTCTTGCACAATGGCTTATACCTGTAATCTTAACACTCTGGGAGACCAAGGCAACAGGATTGCTTGAGCTCGGAAGTTTGAGACCAGCCTGAGAAAGAGTAAGACTACTACTCTACTAAAAATAGTAAAAAAAAAAAATTAGCTGGACTTTGTGGCAGGTGCCTGTAGTCCCAGGTACTTGGGTGAGGCAGAAGGATCACTTGAGCCCAGGAATTTAAGGTTGCTGTGGGCTAGGCTGATAGCACCTTAGCCTGGCTGGGACAACAGAGTGAGACTCCGCCAAGCTGGATGGATGGAAGGAAGGAACAGAGGGAGGCCGGGAGGGAGGGAGGAAGGAAGGAAGGATTTTATTTACTTTTTGAATAATTTTAATCCATCGCAGAATCAATGACAGGTTCATAGGAAAAGGCAGAAATATTTCTTTATATAGATATTCTTTATTTGATCCTAGTAAAAGAGAAATAATTTTTAATAAAACATTATAATGCACTTATATATGTGTGTGTGTTCCAAAACTCTTCATACATAACCTAACATGTTCAAACTGATTCTTCTTCAGGACCCAATTTTTTTTTTTTTTTTTTTTTTATCATTCTCTACCTTAGCAATCATAACCCCAGATGACTATTCCAGAAAACTGAGACTCATCTCCCAGGATGCTCCATCTCTTGCCACAACAACTGATCCATTTCCATGTATGGTCCATTGTACCTCATTTATATTTCTTGGGCGTTTTTCTTCTGCCTCCATTTCAAACATCCCCGAGCAAGTCACCAACCATTTCTCTATCTAACAATACCCTCACAATTAACTTCTCCACGTTCACCCATACCTACCACTCAGATACTCCTTACTGCAGCTAGGGTGACCTCTTTGTAAATGTAAATCTGGCCATGCCATTTCCATCACCAAAACAATTTCGGAAAATCTCACTACATTAGAAAGAAGTAAAAAGTCCACACTGTGATCTACCAGGCCCTCTCTTGGCTATTCTCTAGACGCAACACCGCTACCCGCCCCCCATCTCCCCAAACCTTCGCTCCATTACACGGGTGCTGCTCATGGCAGCGTCCAGACCAGACTCCATCGCAGGCCTTCACATGATGCCCCTCCCTTTGCGTGAACTAGCCCTTTACTCTTTTACTAGGCACCTTGATCTCATTCTTCCGTTCTCGGTTTACCTGGAATATTTTCCCAGAGACTTTCCCTTAACTCAGAGACAAGGGCAACTCCTTCTGCTTTGCACGTACACAACACACTACACTTCTTTGTAAAGCTGGCCTCACCTGGAATTATACATCCAATTCTACCTTCCCAGTTAAACTGTAATTTCCATAAGGACACAAATTTCATCAATGACATATTCACCCAAGTTGTTTATTTTCATCAGTAGGAATCATGTCTTACTTTATGTATTGTGTGTGGACCAAGTACAATATCTGTATTTAATTCATGTTAATAAGTACTAATCATAAAAATACTTTGTTCCAGCCCAGCTGAATTTCCACAAACATGCATTATCCTCCCCAAATCAGTGGGCCAAATGAAAAGTGACTTCAGCTCTCTCAGCATGGGAACTTTAGTATTTACTCACTTGGGAGAAAAATAGGCATAATTTCACCAGAATAGCAGAGCCTCTGCTCCAGAGAGGTCTTGAGCTGAAGCAATTGAAACCTAAATCTCATTAAAGTGACAGGGTCTTGGCAGAGGTGAATGGGGACTCCCGCCCAGTGCTTGACCACATCAATCTGGCTCTAGTCAGGCCCTCGCATTTATTTACACACACCGAAAATCTACACGTCTCTCAATTTTAAAAGGGTAAAGACACTTAGTTATAACAAAGACGTTTTAAAGTAGACTAAATAGATTTAGGGTTATTCCATTTAAATTTACATTTATAAATTGAATAACTCATTTAACTGAGCAGCTTTTTACATCTTCTTAGGACCCTGGTTATTTTATGAACTGTGTTGAGAATGGTCTTTGGGTATCTTTTTTTTTTTTTCCAGTTTTTGACTGGGGCCTGGTTTGAACCCACCATCTCCGGCATATGGGGCTAGTGCCCTACTCCTTTGAGCCACAGATGCTGCCCTGGTCTTTGAGTATCTTAAGAGTGACTGCATGGCGAGTTGTGAAGGAGATAAGGTCAAAAACTCTAGGATGATCTAACTCTTAATTACAAGGTTTATGGGGCAGAATGCGTAGATGAGCCTTGAGACAGTACCTTTTTTTAAATGCTATGACTTAGTTTGGAGGATAATAGGGCCCCAGCTAAGAGAAGCTCCAGCTGCAGTCCAAATGATGATATTTTCATATGTGAGATGTTAATGATCATTTAGTGATTTCTCAAGCAAACCACAGTGGAAATCCACAAGTTACTACAACAGATTCTGTTTCTGTTAACTCTTATGCACACCATCAAAAAGGTTTTTTCCTCCAACTGTCCCCTTTAGAGATTTTGAAAACAAATTGTCTACCATGAGCTATAGGAAGGAAGAATAAACATAAACAGAAGTTACCGTTTCATTTATTAGCACACTTTTTGTTATGCCATGACCCTGTACTAACAATAAGCTATGTACACAAATGATTCATGAGAACAGTATTGACACAATTCCCTCATCTTCGTATCAGTAATATCTGTTATCAAGTTGGAGGGAAATAATATATTTTCCTGATGATATGTAAGAACTACTAAATAAAATATTGCTACAATATATTACATGATATGTAATCAAGCATCCATTTTCATAATGGAACCCCAACTTAATGTGTGAGGAGCTAGGCTGTAACACTTTGTAGCAGAATGAAGTTCTGTCTTACATATTCGATGTTGATTTCCCATTGGCTAGAGATTGATACTGAGACTTTCGTCTAAAATTATTTTTTAAAGAAGACTGTCTCTGTATTAGTATGTGCTTTCTATTTTGGCATTTTTCTTGGAGACT
Source organism: Loris lydekkerianus (assembly GCA_963574355.1). Lineage (NCBI taxonomy): Eukaryota > Metazoa > Chordata > Mammalia > Primates > Lorisidae > Loris > Loris lydekkerianus. The sequence goes on along the minus strand of CAUYPK010039910.1, from coordinate 12,435 downwards.
AAAGTTTCTAATTGCTTAATTACTATTAGGATGATCGACTACTATTTATTGAATTGACATTATGCAAGATTGGTACTAAGCCAAAGTTATATTTGGGCTACATTATAAGGACTACTTTTGGGTATTTTGAGCCCAAAGTATAGTAATCTCTAGAAATAAACATTTACCCTCTGCCTACTAGGCTATTACCAAAATAGGTATAAGGGTCCTGACATGAAGGGCAATGGTTGTAGAATAATACCAAAGGCCACTGAAATGTCTTGGAGATGTAGTGAAGTAAAAATGTTGGTCTTGAGGACAGGCCATTCTAGATGCAGGCCTAAATTTGCACAGTATTGTGTGAGGCTATCTATTGATAAAAAGTCAAGAAAAATTCACTTGCGCTATTGAGTCATGAGCATGGGTCTTAATCCACTCTCAATAGACTTTCAATTGTTTTTTGGAATTGTTCTCAATTTATTGTAGTAATTCCTGGGAGAAAAGAAGATTTTGATAAACATATTCTCAGAAGTTGAATGTCTCTTGTCCCCTTCTAAGAACACCCTGTCCCCAGAACATAGCTTTCATTAGGAGATTTCAAGTAAAAGTGTTTGGGGACTTACCGATAGGAGTTACTTGCCTCTATGAATTTGAGAAATTTATGGGAGGTGCCTCACCAGGAACCCTCAAAAACGGAATTTTAGGTGTGGCTAGTGAATAACTTCAAACTGCTTTAGTAGACCTCAGAGACAGAGAAGAATGTTTCCTGTAGGTCTAGTGGCCTCAGAGCCACAAAACACTTTCCTTTCCACTGTGGACTTACTCAGTTCTCTAGAATGAGTATGTGGTAGGATGGGGAGTTGCTGGAAGCCTTGTCAAGTTCATAATGGAGTGGGTCGAAGGTCTGCTTTAGGATTCCTACAGAAAAGGACTCCATGAGTCATCCTCTGGGGGCAGTATAGTACGATTCCAGTTCAGACACGTCTGATCAAGTTCCTGAGGGAAGGATTGATTGTCAAGAATTATTAAACAGTCTTAGACTTGAAAGAAACATTAATTTATTCCAGCCTCTCAGGAATTTCTCCCACTTTTTGTGGTAATGCTAAACAGAGCTGAGGCGGACCAAGAGATGAGCATAGCTGTCCTGCAGGAACATTACACGTGAGTGGAGACTGAACTCCAGCTCTGGGGAGGACTTGGGTAGTAGAGACGGAGCGAGGCTGACAAGGGCTCTTATCGTGGGCTGCTCCAAAGCCAGGTTTCTGACCCATCTTGTCAGGGGCTTCCACTAGGACCTGTGCTTCTTATTTAATTTCAGTATGATTTTTTAGCTACTCAATTTCCTATATTTTATAGAATCCAAGATGGGAGGACAAATTGGGGGGGAGGGGGACTATTTCAGATACCCCCAAGAATTTGGTGGCTTGGCTTATATCACACTGCCTCCATTTCTTTGCAGTTCAGCTAGTGGTCAGCTTCCTGTGTGACAGAGAGAACTCTGTGAAATTACCTTCATCCTCACGTGACAAAAATAACAACCCTGGGGAGGGGGTAGAGATTGAAGTCCTAATGGTGAGGTACAGTCAGCCCTCTGTGTTTGAGGGTTCCCCATCTGTGAATTCAATCAGCTGCTGATTGAAAATATTCAATAGGAAAATTGCATCTGCACTGAACACAGACATTTTCCTTGTCATTAATTTCTAAACAATACAGTATAACAACTACTTAATGTAGCATTTACATTGTATTAGGTATTCTAAGTAATCTAGAAATGATCTGAGGTATATGGGAGGATATGCATAGGTTATATGCAAATACTACACCATTTTCTATCATGGACTTGAATATTCATAGATTTTCTTATCTGAGGGAGGTCTTGGACTCAGTCTCCTGTGGATATAGTGGGACAACTGTTTTGTCTTTCCAATTTACTAGGAGAAATTTAGACAGAATAAGCATGGGGCCCTTCCCAGGGTACCTGGTGGTAAGCCTGCCTGACCGAGGTGAAGAAGCGCAGTAGGTTAGAGTGTGATGACAGGTGGGTAGGTAGTTCGAGCACCAATGGTGTTCTCCTCTTATCAGAGTTACATAAAGAATAACGGGGGGGGGGGGGGAAGCGTGATAGAACAAATAGTATTAGTTTTAAAATAGCCATAGCCTCCCTCACCCCTTTGTTTTCCAAGGAGAAAACTTCTGAACTGGCTAAAGCTCATTTTCTACGCAGAATTTGGGTGATAGGATAATTCTTATGTGGAAAACAATCAAAACATATGATGAGAATAAACTTGGCAGAGAGCTGAGTGTGCAGAGAAAGTCACTGGAGACAGCCAGAGCTGTTGGTAAGGAAATGGTCTCAGCAACAAGGCAGCTCTGGAGGGAGGAAAATGGGAGTGAATGGGTGGCAGGGAGGACCATTCTAAAGCACTGAGTAAAGTTTGGGGAAGAAATGAGGAATAAGCAAACTATCCAAAAAAGAATGTTAAGTCATGTGGCTTATATTAACAATACCCTGCTTGTTTTCAGGCATTTCCCCCCCACAAGGAGACTTAGTAAAGATTCCAAATGCTTTTATTTACTATTTGAGAATAGGCCATTTGGGGGCAGGAACTCATTTACATTTAGATTACAATTATATAGTATATTGATTTGGAATGTTATTATCTGTTAGCTTTAATTGATTCTTTTAGCTCTTTCTTCACTTTATATTTTGATAATATGCTCTCCTAAGTAGCAATAAATCTGAAAACTATTTTAGAAATGTATTTTTAATTCAATAGAAAAAATAAAGTTCTAGCTGGGTACCAGGCTTCCTGCCAAGTACAGTAATTGTTACTTGTGGAATTTTCTTACAATGGCCAACGCATTTGAGTCAGTAACTATAACTCTGGAATGAGTAGCTGGGTGGAGACACCAGTCTGCTGGAAAGTTGGTGGGTTAATTCATGTCTGTATGCTAGAAGAGATTTATAGATGGATTCACTCCGCAGGTTCGAGAAAGACAGAGTGTATGTTTTCTTCAAATTGAACACTGAATTGAAGTCACCCCTTTTCTCGTAACCAATTGTTTGTCTCTTTTCTTTCCCTGATCTACTTTCATGTTTTGTTTTGTTTTTATAGACCATGGTAAAAAAAAAACCATCTATTAAATGACACTTTCGAATATGTAAGTGCACAAATCACATTTAAGTCATGTTAAGAAGGCCGTGTGAGGGGCGGTGCCTGTGGCTCAAAGGAGTAGGGCACCAGCCCCATATACTGGAGGTGGTGGGTTCAAACCTGGCCACAGCCAAAACTGCAAAAAAAAAAAAAAGGCTGTGTGATTGGGGAGGAGGTCAGTTTTAAATAACTGGAAATAAGCCCAGGGCCATGAAGAAGGGGGAAAATATGTGGGTCAGAGGGCCACACGATTGGTGCTCAACCAAGCAATGCAGCAGGCACGGTTCTCAGCCACAGTGCCCAGACCTGGGCTGAGATATTCTTCTCTCACTGAGTTTCCTTGTTATTCTAAGATGGCAATGTATAGAACCAATTTGTAAAAATTTAGAATATATATGAAAGCAAACGAATTGTAAATGGATACCCTAGTTGCAAAAGTTAATTTAAAAAAAAAATTCTTTGTGAATGGGTTGGCTCATCTCCAAAGTATGTGTTCAGATGTGCCCAAGTGCGTACAAAAATTAAGAAGGGACATTGAATAACTTTTCACTGCTGTACTCTTATTGGGTTCTAAAAACCAATTGTCATAACTTCATTTTCCTACCCACCTGTTCTTCCAATCCACTGGATATCCCCATGCTCAATTCATTTTTGCTTTTTATATTCAAATCATCAACACAAACAATTTTGAAGAAGTATAAAGATTTTTTTTCCTCTTTGTCCACATTCCTTTTCTGTTTAAGTGAACTCATGCAGTTCAAGATTGGTTCATATTTTTAAAACACTCACCCATCAAGTGTGGTTATCCCGATCTTATCTGAGAGTTGGCAGGGATGTTAGCCGCTTTGCAAATAGACCAGCTGCTGCATAGACGCCACGGGTCTCGGATCTCTCCTCTACTTTGCCCTTCCATAGAAAATTTAATATTCATTATTTCAGGAAATTACTGTACCTAATCATGTATAATTTGTCTTCTCTGTCAGTTAATGTAAATAAACAAAACTCCGTACGTTTTCTAAGAAGCAAACAGAGAAAACAAAAAACCTATTCCAGCAGGTAATAACCCACTGTTTCATCTATACTATTTGAAGCAGTATTTTTCGATTGTTTCAATTCACAAATCCCTAGAAGTTAATTTCCTTTACTTAGAGTTTAGCCTTTGACCACACAGAGAGAGTAGTTCAAGCATTAGCAGAGGCCCAACTCATTGAAAGTTAGCTGAGAAAAACATTGTGCTCAAGCTTATTTGAGACTCAAAATTTAGATTATGAACATTTTAGAAATATAAAGCATCTAAGAATCACATCTATTACAAATCCAAGCATAAGTGAGGTCATTTGTTTCAAGCTTTTAGAATTTTGCTTGATGGGGGATGTGGCTCTTCTCGAAGGCCTTCCTAAACCGCAGAGGTGGGAAAGCTAAAATCTGTACCTCTCAGAGACCCCTGGAGCTGAGGTTCAAGAATTAGGTTCTGCAATGAGATAGGATGTACAAAATTTGAAACTGAAGTTAAGACAAAGGTTCTTTTTTTTTTTTAGTTTCTGCAGATCTTCTGATAAACATGATTGCACAGGGATTGGGATTTTCAGCTACAGAAGAGGCTGAGGTCTGGGGTATAGTACACAGCCTTGGGCATATAGGATAGCTCTGAAGTGGACAGTTGTACCTTCAGGATCCCTGCATTGGAACTAAAGTGTGTGTCATGAAAGTGACAGTTCCAGGGACAGCTTGCAGATTCCCTACTTTCCTGAACGTGGTCTAGGTAGCAGTGCTCCCCTTCCCAGCCCACATGTAGGCCAGTGTCACAGAACCTGCAGTTATTCTCTGAGGTCCAAACTAGACTTCATTCATCTCCTCCAATGACTTCATAAGAACTTAATTCTCTGATTTAAATTCTTTTCTGCTTGAAATAGAGTGTTTTCTGTTATCTGTAACTGAATCCTGCTTGATAAAGTTGAAGGTCAGTAGGCTAGGAATTCAACCTACCTGAGATTGAAGTGAGTAATGATCCCAGTAAAGGATGGGATAATAGTCATTTTTGGCAGGTGGGGGTAAAGCAAGACCTGTATTCACCTGGAATGAAACAGAAAACCCAGTTTTGGTAGATGGAAGGATAAGGGCCATTGCATAGCATGAGGACATAATGAATAGGGGTAAATTGGATGCTGAAAACTTCACTGGATAGATTAAAAAAAGAAATAAGAAATTCAGGACTTCAAATTATGCACTCAGTGTGGTTAGAGAGGCAGCCTAAAAAGAATCTTCTTTTTTGTGGCTGCTGGGCTGAGGTAGCCAAAAATCAGTCACAGAGATGGATCTTATGGCTTGCCGAATTATAACATAGGTTGAATTCAAAGATTTTTCCAGATTTCTCATAGGGAAAATGCATTGCTTGGAATAGAACAAGACTTTGAAAATTGGAGAAGTGATCCTTGAGACTATTTGGAAAATTTAGCTTATCTCCCAAGTAAACTCACTGACCCTCCCCGGCCAGCAGATGTCGCTCCTTCCACCGCGTGTGACGGGACCACCGACCCGGGACGCTGACTCGCCTCAGGTTTCACCCTCTCTGTGCCACTTCCACTAGACTCACAAGTAGAATCGCATCCCGGATGCTGGAGGTGGGGGGATCGCAGAGCCACACCATGTTGCACTTGCAAAACACTGCAAATTTTGGTAAAATAAGTACGGAGATGTGCGAATGCTCCCAGGATCTGTAGATCTTAGCATTTCCCTCATCGTACAGAAGACACGTAATGGCTCTTCGAAGATGGTATTTGTGATACTAGCAGGAAATCAGCTTCCTGTGAGTCGAGGCCACATGGAAAGTGAAATGTGCTCTCAAACAGTGAGCAGTGTATTATCCTGGGCAGGAAGAGGTGGAGATGAGAACAGCACTGTTCATGACATGTTGCAAACTATCATGCAAAATTACCGCTTTCTACCCCGCTGCAATGCACGAGGCAGAGCTCCCATTGACCAGGTCTTGACGCCGTGTCAGCCCCGACAGGGAGCATCAGGTCCATATTTGGGAATTGGAAAGATGGCAGTTCTCCAAAGGACTATCTGAATGTAATTGCGGGAAGAAGGAGAGGAATACTGAGTGGCAAAAACAATAGTTGCCATGTCATCTAGAAAGCCCAGGCCGCTGGGACCCCTTAGAGCATCATAACGCCTGAGAATCTAACACGAACCATTGCCGTTATTCAAGATTTGTTAAGAATGGCAAACACTTTCTACTTAGGGCATTATCCTCATTATAAGGACGAGAGTGGTAGAAATTGAACCTGATGCCAAGCTGTTTGACTGTAAAGTTCTCTATTTAAAAAAAACAACTAAGTAAACAATGCACACACATTCAAATTTGAAAAAGACATTTAGTAAAAAGTAAGTTTCCCTTTCACTCCTGCCCCTCAGATACCAGTTAACCCCTGGGTGTCTCTTGCCGTTTTCTTATTTACACACACATCTGCATAGAAGTATATGTTCATATTTATTCCCCAAACACAATAATAGAGCACTGGGACCTTGTCTTTTATGCTTCCTCCCATATCTGTCCACCTGTGTTAGCAATTATTATGTATTAGTACAAGCAGGATGGACTTGTTTTGCTAATATCTACAGAATTCATTTTCTGTACATTCTTATGCTTTTTTCAATCTCTTGCTATTACAAGCAATGCTGCAATGAATATCCTTTTATATATAGCTCCGAGCTCATACTTATGTATATAGAATAAATTAGAAATACAGAATGTTTAAATTAAAAGATAATTAATTTGCTAGTCACTGATAAATTGCCCTCCGAGAGGATTATTTCAGTTTACACTGCTATCAACAGCATAGGGAAGTATCAATACCTAATTTCCGGATCCCCTCAGGATACAAGGTGTGGACAGATATTTTGATCTCTATAAACCTGATAGATGGAAATATGTATTTTGTTAATTTCAACTTGCATTTCTTTTATTAATGGGTTTTTTCCTTTACAAAAGAAAAAAGGAATTTTTTAATATGAGAGATGTCTTGTCTTGTTGGGAGAATGGAAGAAGCTACCTCATTAGTCTTTCTAACTAATGGAGATATATGGATTTTTGAGAATGGCTGGTCTAGGGGTACAATGAGTCCTAGAATTAGAAAATTTGCCTTGAGATCTTCAGAATATCAACTCTTGTCTTACAGAAAATCCTTCATTTCTGAAAAACAACTCAAAATGGCAAGTAGTTGGTTAAGGGAGAAGATTATAAAGAACATATAGTGGTGATTTAAATTTGTTCACGGAGCTAGTTGTAATTTCTCCCTTCTTTTTAATTCATTTCTCAGTCTTGGGGAATCAGGATGTTCATCTATCTGGGAACTTCCTGCTGAAACAGAACATAGTTTAGGCATGAGGAAGAATGAAAGTGTTGGGCTTGTAACTGAAATTTTTAGTACATATTATTGAGTTGCTACCCTCTCACCACCCGTGTAGCAAAGTATATCAAAAGAAGTGCCTCTGCCTCCTAAGATCCTTCCCAAGAAATATTGGCCCAGTGTCCCCCAGATGGAATTTCCACCCAAAATTCCTCTAGTCACCCATGAAGCCAATTTAGTGAGCTGGTTTTATGGGAAATTTTTGAGCCAGTATGAACTTAAAAGTGAGTACTAAGGATTTCCAACAAGCAAGAGTCCCCATTATCCAGCTGCTTAGACAATCAGAGGCCCAAGAAGTTTTGTTTTGCTTTTTTCTTTCCATTGACCCCACAGACAAAAATATACTCAGAGGTACACCAGTTTGCCTGTCCTTGGGGAAACATCATTTGCTGATATGCTATTGTATAAATATGGGTCCCTTCCCTGACTATCTAACTGGAGGGAGGGGATTAAGGCCAATTGGTCGGACTTTGCCAGGCTCTCTGGGCCCTCAGGTCTGCCATAGGCAGTCTTTGATGTCCCTAACAGTTCATGATGGCTACCTCCCTGAGCAGTAGAATGGCTTTTAATTACTCAATTTATGGATCATATTGCATTTTCTTGTTTTCAGAGGTAAAGTTCTTCCAAATAGTTTCATGAATTAATAGTTTCTTGAATCAGTCTAGTTAGTGCAATTAATTCGGTTTTCTAGACAGAAATCCCAGGGGGATAGGGCTTGTGGTTCAGTTACCTATTGGCCTGTTAGCCCTGTCACCAGATATCTTGATACCTCTCTGTAATTTTCTTTTATGTCTACAGAAAGCAGTAAATTACGGTTGGAATGGATGCCTGTGCCACTTGGGCTAAAAAAGCTCCTCATTTGGCCAGCTGTTTAGGCATGCGTGTTTCTCCTTGGTCTGGAGAGTCTAAAATAATTTTAATCCTCAAAATCTCACATGCTCCCCAACTACAGCAATAGCCCCTGGGCCTAGAGGGAGGATGTTTACAGTATTATTACCAGCAGGGCATTAGCAAAGCAATAGTTTTTAAATACTGGAGATAGCAGATAAACTTTGTTATTTTCTTCATATTTACCTTCACTCTGGAAAATAAAGTAAAAAAATTAGTAATGTTTTAAATAAAAAGTGATAAGAAAAAATATTTCACTTCTTTCTACGATTTTTTTCTAAATGTAGCTAATCTTGAACCATAGTTGATTGTAAACCTTTTGAACTTAAATTTATGTTTCCAGAAACTTCTTAGACATTCTGTGATTATCTACTACTTAATATTGGGCTGTTGGTAGTCCCTTCTCGGTTCTTGGTGTGCTCTTGGCTGAAGGATGGCCAGACATCAAAAGCAAAGCAGGCAGGAAGTGAAGTTTATTGAGGAAGGGCAAGATAGGTTTATAAAGAGCAAGACACATTCACCATGGACGAGGAACAGGCCCCTGTTGTGATAAGAGGCTGTGGTTATGGTCTAGGGTACTGTTTTACATTGTTTAGTTTGAACCTTCTCATGGTTCAAATACCACCAGCAAATCACTTGGATGAACAGTTAATAATAATCAGCCTTAGGTTGCTCTAGGTGACTTTCCAGCCCCTGTTGTGCCTGGGCTGCCTGGCCCACAGGCTGAGGAATTCCCTACATTGTGAAGGTCATCCCTGCTTCCCATCGCTGTGGCAGCTGTTCTGGGTGGCATCAAGGTGGCACAGCAGCAAGGCAGGGCATGTGCCCTTGTTCCTAGGATACCCAGAGGTCCTCACTATCTACCTAACACTTACAGGGGTCCTGAAACTACAGCCCACGGGCCACATGCGGTCGTGTGGTTGTATTTTTACGTTTTTACGTTTTTTTTTTTTTACTTCAAAATAAAATATGTGTAGTATGCATAGGAATTTGTTCATAGTTTTTTTGTTTTTTTTAAAACTATGGTCTGGCCCTCCAACAGTCTGAGGGACAGTGAACTGGCCCCCTGTTTAAAAAGTTTGAGGACCCCTGTTTAAGAGTTTGAATTACTGGCCAGGTGTGGTGACTCATGCCTATAATTGTAGCACTCTCAGAGGCTAATATGGGTGGATCACTTGAGCTCATGAGTTCAAGATCAGCCTGAATAAAAGTGAGACCCATCTCTACTAAAAGTAGAAAAATTATGCAGGTGTTATGGCAGGTGCCTGTAGTCCCAGCTACTTGGGAAACAGGCATGAGGATTTCTTGTACCCAAGGGTTTATGGTTTTAAGGTTTCTGTGAGCTATGTCACCATGGCACTCAACCCAGGGTGATAGAGTGAAACTCTGACTTAAAAAGAAAAAAAATTCAAATTGCTGAGAAGAATCTTGAAGGTATGACATTCAGATTAGAATCTCACTTCATTTTCCTTTCTAGATGACAAAACCCACAATTTTAACACGTATATGTGATTGTGCCCTTGAGAAGATTCTCAAACTTGACAACTTGCCAATTCTATCAGCCGTGTGCCCCTCCGGATCTAGTCACTCATTAGTGTCTTTCAAGCTGCAGCTCACAGTTGGGATTTGTTTTACCTTTTATTGTAATTGAGAGACAAGGATGCTTGCACATCATGCAGGGCCAAGAAGACCACCAAGAGAAACTTAAATTGTTTCAAGTTCTGTGTTGCTCAGTGGGGTAGAATTTACTCATGTCTACAGTGGCTCTGCTTCTCTGTAACGTCCCAGGTTACAATATAGTTTGGTGTCTTTGCTATACTTAATTATATTAACAGCAGTATTATTTTAATTTAATCCAGTTGATCAATTAAAGAAAAACTTTTGTATTTCTTAAAAGAAACTGAAAATAATAGTTATTTTTTTTAACCACCTTTATTTTTTGTTTCAAAATAATAAATTTTAAAATACTTGTTTAATTATTTTAATTCATAAATATAGTTATTTCTTGCCTTTAAAAAAACCTCGGTGTGGTGTCAAGTCAGTAAAAAAGTGAGCTGCTTTGTGAGATCAACTTTTCTAAATGATCAGAATCATCAAATCTATCTATATTTATAACCTATTCAGAAATGTTTCTTGAGGACTGGTGGTTTTCATGTGCTTGCTCCAGGCAAAACTACACAAATATCTATGATCATGTGAAAACCATGTACAGAATCACTGGGAAAACAAAGTAAGCATTTGAAAAAAATTAAATAGAAAATAATAGGAGGGGGTTAAACTAAATGTTGATTGAGAACTTATTTTTGCCAAGCAGTATGCTAAAAACTATACATGTAGCCACCAACCCAAGAAGGTAAGAACTATTATTATCCTTGTTTTATAGGTGAGGAAACTCAGTCTCAGACAGGTGAGGTGATTTCCAATGTCACACAGCCAGTAAGTACAGAAGGTGGAGCTAGAACATCTCTGCCACGCTCACGGACTAAAAGGGTGAAGGCCAGAGGCCCCAGAGGCCAGAAGCCTCAGAGTTGAGCAGGCGGAGTTGGAAGGAGGAGAGAGCCCAAGTTCAGCCCATGGCTCAGGAGGCCTGGAGTGGGGAGATACCCACAGCCAGCTCTCTCTCTTGCTGCCACTCATGGGGCAACCCCAGTATAGAAGGAAGTGCTGGGGGGGGTGGGGGGGTGGCAGGACAAGATATGGTAGATTCCCTCAAAAGGTATGGTGGGGTAAACAGGTGACAAGGAAGTGGCAAAGAGTGGAGAGTGGGAATGAGAATGGTATCTAGGAATTGTCCCCTGGTGTGAACATACTTCGTAAGGAGTTCCTGGTGATCTTTAACTCACCTAGTACTCATTACCATCTAATTAGCATAGCATGAGTGGAGCTGCATGGAAGATTCTGGAGAAGAAGCATGGCTGGAAAGGGAAACTACGAGTACTAGATAACGAGCGGGTTATGTAACCTACTTTATAATCCGTTCTATAACCCCACCCTGTCAATCATTCCAAAAGGTGGGAAACAACAACCAATCCTGTCAGGAGAAAGACCAGGGCCAATTAGTGAGCACAAAAAAGACAACATGCTCAGACATCAGGGTCCTGCTCCACTAATGGAAACCTGCTCTCTCTCTCTGGAACGTCTTTCACTTTGTATTGCACCCTTTCTTGCTTCCATTCTTTCTTTGCTGTGATTAACTGTTTGTGTAAGATTGCTCTGCATCTGTGATTGCTCCATCTTTGGCTCAACTCACTATCGGTACTCATTCTTGACACTGGGAACCAGGGGACCAGGGAACAGCCAGGCAGATCTAACATTCTCTCTTAAGGCATTGGGGCAGCTCATGTAAAGAGAACAAGTGGACTGACAGGTTGGAGGGAATGCAAGATCCTCCTATTCCCACCAGCCAAGCAGTCCTTGAACCAGGTCCTGGCTGGACAATCAGGACTTCACCCAGGCCCACAAGGAGACAGGGAGATAGAGAGGGAATTCCTGGCCCTGCCTCTGCTCTGACACACTAGCCCTCTGGCCACTGAGCAGGCCCTGCCTCTTCGGAAACACGGACCAGGCTGGGGACTAACTGCTACAAGGGAGGACAGGGAAGGAGCTAGAGAAGGGGATTAGTCTGAGATGGCTTGAATCTCCCAGAATTCTATCACCTACATATTCATCTTCCATATTCGTTTTCCCCAAGGTTCAGCTGCTTTTGAACCCTCCTGTCAAGGAATGGCCCCAGTGGCCCACATGGAAAACCTCACCTGTTATTTGACACTGAAGGCTCTCAGAATATTGGTGACTATGCAGAAGAATTTTATGTTCTTCTGAGATTTCAGGTACCTATTCTTTTTTTTTATTTATTTATTTATTTTATTTATTTTTTTTTTATTGTGGAGAAGGGGCAGGGAAAGAAGGCGGGGGAAGAGGTGAGTGACAGGGTCGGGCCAGTGGCATGGTACCACATTGGCTGTATCTAGGTAGAGGCAGTTTCAGGCCGGGCCTTGCTG
>CAUYPK010039909.1:0-27801 GCA_963574355.1 Loris lydekkerianus | reverse complement strand
ATTTCTTTCTGGTATCTTTTTATCTATTTTTTTCTAAATTTTAAATGTTTATTTTATGTTTTATATGTTATAGGTATATATATATATATATATATATATATATATATATATATATATATATATATATTATATTTTTTTTTTTTTTAAGATGTTGGGTCTTCTCTACTGTTCCCTGATTTTATTTTTGAAATGTTTTTCTATTTCCATCTTTGACATTTTTCTTTTCATTCTGGAATAGTTTCTTTACTTTATGCCCTGAAACTTGCACTGCATTTTTTCACTTAGACTATTTTACATTATTTTTCACCATTAAAAAAAAAAAAAAAAAAATCCATGTTATTTTAGGAATGTGAAACCTTTTCTTACATCTTTGAGGATATTAGCCACAGATGTTTTGAAGTTTTCTTTTTGTAGACTTTTCTTTTCCTGTAAGTTATTTGTTTTGCGTTCTTTGATAAGAGATGTGGCCTTCATATATCTAGTAATCCTTGAATTGGTACTAGTATTTAAGAACGGGTCTATTGGCCCCAGTCTTCATGTAATCTAGGAGTTGAGGATTTCCTGTTGTCAATTTTGTTAGGTCTTTGCTCTTGGGTAGGGATGATTCCCTGGAGAAACTTATTATACTTTCCTGTCTGGGGTTCTGTCAGGGATCTCAAAGAGAGGAAAGAATCAGGCAGGGTGAGGTGTTCCAACACTTAGGGTGCTACGCTTCCTTTCAGTTTGCTGTTCCCACCCTGTGTCCTGCTCAAGGGTCCTTCAGGCCAGAGAATCTCTGTGAAGAGAACTCTCTGGGGAATAAAACTTTTCTCTTTTACCTGGGAGGAATGAGGGATTGAGGTGTAGTGGCCTGACTTTGACTTACAGGGGCAGAAATGCAGAAGCCAAACTGTTCAAAACTGACTTTAAGCCACTTTTATGGTTTTAGCCATGGTGTTATCATTCTGGCCAGAAGTACTTTATGGGACAAATCTTGAATTTTATGAGCGATTATTGTGACAAAAACTGAGGAGCTTTTCGACTTTCTGAACTATCATTTTAGCAGATAAAAAAGAAAAAAAAAGTGTTGAATCTTAGTTATCTACTTTCTAGCTTTCAAAATGTTTCAGTTGTGATCCTTTCTCTTTTTCCTTGTGGGCTTCTGTGTATTTAATTACTTTTATTGGTTTACTGCATTACCATGGGTGGTATTCTCCAAGATAGAATTCAAAAAATCAAATAAAAACCATTTGATGAAGATTTAAATAGAAAATAGTACTCCCAGAGTACAGAGATTTAAAGAAGCATGTAAGGGATATATTTGCCAACTCTCTTAAGAAAACTATGCATTGCTTTCTTACATTTGAAGGAAAAATTCAGGTCCACTGCTGGTAAATGTAAGAACTGATAATATCGACTAGGTTGTTTACTTCCTTAGGATTCATATATTTCCAATGAAATAAATTCCAAGAACTATCAAGTAAACACTCTCTCAGCACTTGTGAATATTTGGTCTGGAGTTCACTAATGTTCCCTATACAGGGGCTTCTTGGTGTTTTTCAGTTTTTCATTCACAACTATAGCTAAAAGTCACCACCGTTTTTGGCTTCCTTTGAAGATTGCTCACATCTTTACTCTGAATTATCTTCAAATTCTAGCCTGAGAATGTGTGTTCCATTTTATCAAGGACAGTGCTTCCTTCAGGTTATGAACTGTGTATTTTCTTTTGTCTATTCACCATTGTCGCCACATATGGAATCACAAGTATAATAGGTTTTGGCACATGCTTTTTATTTTCTGTAAGTCTTATTAGCTTTTAGCATCTTCTTCCAATCTTTGGTCCAGGATCCTACAGTACATTGTTACTAATGGTTCTAATGGCTTTTGTATACGACTGTGTGATAATGGAATCTATTTTTTTGGACCAAATATTGTGTAACAGCTTTCTTCCCTCATTTCAATCCATGTAAGTTACAAAAAGAAATAAAACAAAAATTCATTCTAAAGTTACGAAATTTCTACCTCAGTGTTATGTTTTGCTCTCCAGTTTTCTGTTAAATTGTTTTTCCTCTGTACAAGATTATCCTTTTCGGTTTACAAGTATTTTAAAGTTGTTTCAAGGACATGTTTATATCTCCAGGATGTTTTTTATTTCAAGAAAAGTTATTATACCTTAATTGACTCCAAGGCTGGAATCTGGGAGAAACTGAAAGTAATCCAGGGACTTACTTTCATCAATTTAAAAATAGTATAAAATCACCTTCTCTATTCCCCAACACTTGTACATCAAGTAGAGGGGCAGTCAGGAGGATGAGGAAAAGCTGCACTGGCTACATGCCGTATCTTACTCAAAGCTGGTGGTGGTCTTTGTGCTTCTATTTCCTAAACCGACCAGACATATTTAAGAAAAGAAAGACAGAAAGACAGAAAGACAGAAAGACAGAAAGAAAGAAAGAAAGAAAGAGTGATCTGGATGTAGTTAGAGGAAAAGAATGCTCACTGTTGATTCAATTACTTTTACTTTTTCTCTTTCCCCATCTTTTTGGTCCTAGGATAATTAATGCTGTGTTAATGTAGGAGGGCCATGTTGCACTCATGGCCAGACATTATTTAGGATTTTTCTGTGAGGGTATTTTTGGATGAGATTTTACATTTAAATCCGTGGACTTTGGGTAAAGCAGATTGTTCTCCATAATGTGGGTGGGTCATATGTAATCAGCTGAAGGAGTAAATAAGACAAAAGTCTGCCCTCTCCTAAGCAAGAGAAGTTCTCTAGGACAAAAGCCATCAGACAAACTGAAGCATCAGCTCTTTCCTGAGTTTCCAGCCTGCCAACCCACACTGCAGATTTTAGATGTCAGCCTTCATAATTGTATGAGCCAATTGTTGTAATAAATTATTTTCTATGTATATTCACATATCCTATTGATTCATTTTCTTTAGAGAATGCTGACTGACACAAAGCCTGTCAGGTATTTTTTGAGCATGATGATAAAAAACAAGAAAGTTGAGTTACTGCAGCACACTGTGTCTGGCATGCTTCTTTCTAAGTACAACAGTTTGTTAAAGAAATGCACACCACTAGGAGGTAGAGGTCCAGACCCTTCTGGAGAGAGTCCACAGAATTGTCTTTCAAAAGAAATTGAAAGATCGTTGGTTAAAATTAAAGTGACAAGTGAGGAGAGCACATGACATGGTACCTGCAAGTCCGTTCACATTTCCCTAACTTCTACCACTCTATATTCTCTCACCACGTGAGTTCTGCTGCTCTCCTGATTTTCCAACTGGCCTGTAGAAAATGAGGACAAACTCTGAAGACATGAGCATGGACTAAGCTTAGGGTAGACTTAACATTAAAAAAAAAAAAAATCACTCAAAACTATTCATAGTCCTTTTCAAAGAAATACCTCTGGCTTCTATAAGATATGGACCTGAGTATCTTAGGGAATCTGTGGAATAGAAATTTACAGTAGCAAACAAAATGAAGAATGGAAAAGTCTCTGCAAATCATTTTATAAGTTTACCTAAGGTGACTTTTCTGTGTTTCCACAATTTGTTTACAAAAAATACTTATATATAAGTAATCAATTTAATAAATTGATATATGTTTATACATGTACACATATATATTTCTTTTATTGCCCTCTCTGTAGATATCTATTTTCTATATGCCACTAGGGCTGAAAAAGAAAACAAAGGAAAAGGCTGAAGGACTTAGGGTCCCTCCTGCAGATACACCTTTACCCAGTGAGGATGAAGCACTTCGGACAGATCTCCGGGGTGCTAATATAAGCTAATGTGCATTTAATGAGAACTCCAGCGGTCTATTATATTTTCATTCACTGAATTTACCTTATTTTTTAACTGAAACCTAGTTAAGACACCTTCATCCTTTTTTCTTAAAATATCTACAATAGCTACTATGGTTGTGTTTTTTTTTTTTTTTTTTTTTTTTTGTTTGTTTGTTTGTTTGTTTGTTTTCATGTATTTGCAAATGACCCTATACAGGGGGCAGTCTGTACAGATTTCAACGGAAATACAAGAAGGGTCCATATGAAAGGGCATGTTAAACAGTTACTTAAAATGCTCTAATAATGAAGCAAGTCAAGATGAGTGATCTTCTTACTGGTGTAAACTTACAGTTTTTTAGATAATACAAAGTCTTCTTTCCGAAATAAATACATATAGTGAATAGTAATTATATTAGAGATTACAAGGCGTTGTTCTCATTTCTTCTTTCTGTGGATTATTCTCCCTCAGCTAGAACTTTCCTGACCTCCAAAGTTTCACAACCCTCCCATCTAACCATCTCTAAATTCCATATAAAGTAAAAAGGAATGTTCTCTAAGAATTCAATATTCTTCAGGAGGAAATGACCAATATGCATTTACTTTCAAAAAAAGAAGAAAATTGGTTCCCATTAATCAAATTTCACCAGAAAAATGTATCTTTCTTTCAGAGAGGTATGGAAAGATAAATGGTCATAAAGCTTTTTTGTGCCATGCTAAAAGGGTTATTGATGAGGTTATAAGGTTTACAAAGTTAAAGTTGCAAAGGAATCTGTCTTTATAATAAGGTGAAATTCTTTTTGATGCTGTACAGGTGGTTTTCCATTACTCACCCTCTCATGTTTCTGAGAGATGAGACATTTTAAGAGCTTAAGGCAGGACAAAAGCAAATTAGCTTTTCTCATATTTTACATATACTCACCACAGTTAATTACTACAATAGTTGTTTGGCTAAAACTTCTTACCTTCACTTTATAGATGAGGGAACTAAATTTCACTGAGTTTAAATTTTTGTTCAATAAGATGTAACAAATAAAGCGTAGTGCCCAGATCTATCACTGTTTATTTCTATACTGTCCCCTCTCTGGGAATATCAGTGTCTTAAAATAAAGAGCTTAAATCATTCTCAATTAGAATAACAAATCTAGAATATGAGGGCTTTCCGTACTTGGTGACCAGAAATCATTAAAACTTTCTATTTATGCCTAAGTCGAAAAGCTATTCTGGACAATAAAGAATAATTCTTTGTAAAGACAAATTTTGGCAAGGAAAAACACAGTCCAATTTGCTTGACTTACAAAAATAAAAGCACATATAATCTCAAATTAACTGCCTTTGTTTTCTGCAGTTCTATGCAAATGCAAATATGCAAAAGAACAAATGCTTGAAAGAAAAAAAATGTACATGTTGGCAATTCCTTTTTTGTGTGTTTTTCTTAATTGATGAGCACTGTCTCTGTTGGAACTCTTAAGATTGCTCAGATTCCCTGGCATTAGGCTTTATGAAATGTCATCTAAATGATATCTTTGTGGAGACTATGACGCTCAGTCAGACATTCTGGCTAACACTCTAGGCTGCTGATCTGATATTCATTGCCCCAAATCCCTGTTGCTGAGCCAAGCGAACCACCTTCTGAGTTGTTTCCCATCCAATTTGTGGTATCTCTGCCAATGGGTTTTCTAGATGGCTAGATCCCTCCTATCTGAACAGAACGAGCCAAGCACATTAGCAAAGGTTCAATTTTTATGAGTGTAGTGACACACGTATTACATATACAGTCACTGCTAAACAGATCAATGGTTGTATATAAATGTTTGAATCAATTACCATGACAAATAGCTGTTGCATGAGAGACCATGACTATCCTGAACCTCTTTGTAGACAGTTATCTCCTGATAATCAGAAACAATAAAGAATTATAGGGGACAATAAAATAATTATCCATTGCTCTATAATATGAACCAATAGTCTTGCACGTATAGAGAAAACAATTTATCACTGATGCACCCTGTACTTTCAAAAAGTAATCATTACAGATAGTCTCTTAAGATTCATTAAACATAGAAAATTAGGGGGAAATCTAGATCTGTAAACAGATGAATCAGGGAGGAAATAGTTCTAGATAAACTCATTAAGCTTTCTTAAAATAAATGATCCATTTTACTTGAGACACCTCACCAAGTTTATAGGCACCAATCCTTCCACCTCTATTCTAGATTATAATTACCAACTCCTAACCAAATTCCTATCTCTATAACCTCCCCCCGTTTGCCATTCATACCACAAACAGAGGAATCTACCAAAAGCACTGTTATATTTGCCGTACTTCCCTTCCTTAAAACATTTATGTTCCTCCTGCTTCTGGGCTGCTATCACATATAATATATGTCCAAATTCTTTAACCTAAATATCATGGCTCCAGCATGGGTTTCTTCTCTCCCTTTCTAACATAAGCCCTATATTCCCTCCAATAAACCTGCACTAATACAGTTGTCACTAGCCATGTGTGCCAATTTAAATTTAAATTAGATAAAATTAAAAATTCAGTTATTCCACTAGCCAAATTTAAGTCCTACTTTGACTAGTGGCCAATGTGTCAGATAGCACTGACTATCTATCATTGCAGAGAGCTCTACTGAACAGAACTGCTATACACCTGTCCCCAAATCCTATTATGTGAATCTGTCTGAAAATTCTGATACATTCTATTACCTCCAAGTAGAAATGCTCTGATTTCCTGTTCACTCTTTGAAATTTACATTCTGAAATCCCATATATCTTTCTAGGTATAGACTACATTTCATATTTTCCATTCTCCTCACCCTTATACATTCCATGTAGAAATGACATCTAGCTCTTCTAAACTTTGAGTTTCATTTATAATATTCATATGCAAACTCTCACACTGCTGCTCTAAAGTAAAGAAATCTAGGTACAAGTATTTTTTTTTTCTAACTTTGAAAAAAGAAAGAGATCTTGGTATAAGGTTATTGTTTTACAAACTTGGGTAGAGACATAAGGTTGTACAGCTTTGTTCTCTTCTGAGAGAGTCTTGGGTCAGTACATTCAATGCATATGTTTAAAAAAATGAACATATAATTCATATTTTACATATGGTCTTTTCTTGCAATTTTTTCCACTTATGAGGAGAAAACTAAGGATCAATG
Organism: Loris lydekkerianus; assembly: GCA_963574355.1. Taxonomy (NCBI): domain Eukaryota; kingdom Metazoa; phylum Chordata; class Mammalia; order Primates; family Lorisidae; genus Loris; species Loris lydekkerianus. Next base: position 20,867 of record CAUYPK010039909.1, on the reverse strand, counting down.
AGGTGGCTTGCAGAAGTGATAGTCAAACTATACATACTCAACAAGGAGCTTGGCACCCAGTGAGCTTGGATATCCCTATGCTTATTGCACAGCTTTTGTGATGTAAATTGTTCCAAGTTCATACATTTAGTAGAATTTTCTATTAATCAACCTTAAAACAATTCTCAAGAATATAATTACTGTGACACATGAGATACCCACCTCCTGGGTCACTGAAGCCAAAGCTTTTCAATGGCTAAGTAGGCTCATGATCTTTATACCCCTGGTGTAATGTCACATACATTTGTGTACAGATTACAAAATTCTGCTCCCTCAGATGTTGTATTTGGGGTAATTGATGCTTTAGGCCTAAAAATCTTAATAAGATAACACTTTTATTTTCAGAAGTGCCTGGAAGGGGCACAATTCTAAAAAATTACGTTCAACCTGGCTGATTGGCTAATAAAATGAAAGTAGTTTGTAACAGATAAACAAGTAAAGGATATGGCATGCTTTGCACTGCTTTTAACACAAATGAGTTAAATCACTTCATTTCTTTCAATAAAACCTTCTTGCACCTAAAATAAAATGCCTGATGTTTATATGGAAATGGAATGCATTTGTATAAATTTTTTTTTGATAGCTCATTGTGGTGAACACTTAAAAAGTTGCTAAATTTTTGTAAGTGGCCAACCACAGTAGTATACAACAATTCCACAGTTGATATATCCTCTTCAGCTCTAATCTCCAGTTTTAAATAATGTTCATTTTTTAAGCAAAAGCAACATTGCTTCCTTATTGATTTTTATCCATGACTCAACACAGAAAACAGTAAGTATAATTGACTGTAAAGTTATCTACATTCCAGAGGTCATTTTATAGTCAACATTTTTTTCCACTTAAAAAGATTGCTGTGAAATACTTCTAGATTAAGAACATGGAAGGTTTTTCTGCCCTCTTTCCTGTTCATACAATTTTTATGCTGAATCTACTCAATGTTATTTTATAGTCTGTTTTAACAGGTGAAGCAGATTTCCTATCTCACAAAATAAATGATTCAGAAAATCACAAGGGAGGGAGGGACTCCTACAGACCAGCCTGTGAAAACAGACTGAAATTGAAATAGGGGTGACATCAGCAAGGTGTCAGGATAGGAGTTCTCTATTTTCACCTTTTTTTGCAGGTGGTTGTGAACACCTTTGCAAGGGTGCAGAAGTCCAATGAAGTTTATCACCACAGCAAAAAATCTAAAAATAGGCAAATTAAGGAAGTGAGAAAAACAATTTTATTATACTTGCATCACTCCATCCCCAAGGTAGTACAGATCACTGTCAGGAGAGAAAACCTCAGTCCATTATTCCTCCTCCCGGGGAAAGTAAGGGCATAAGAGTGAACACACAGCATTCTCAGCTGTTCAGGATGCTGCCCTAGAGGCCATGTTTTTCTCACACAAACAGAACACGAAGGTGTACAGCATGGTTCAGTGGCTGAGAGAGGCTGGAGCAAACAATAGAGGTGGGACTGACCACATCCAGGCCCCAAACTCAATAGTTGTGTATCCTCCCAACCACTTCAGACTCTGTCAGGAGGCCAACCCATAAGCCTTGCAGGAGATGTCTCCTGTGCACTGGTTCCAACTGGCCCACAGGCACCCCCATGCTCTGTGCGCCTCACCACTCTCACAGCTGGCTCCCTGTGGATGCCTCAGGAAAGCAAATGCGAGCCTTTGCAGGTGGGTTATAAGTACACACAATTGCCTCATCTCTGTAGGATTAGAAAAAGGCACTAAAACAAGCAATTTAAGTACTACTTTAACGGTGGGGGGACACTCTCAGCACTCAGCCTAACATTGCTGGATCAAAACATACAACCTTAAGAATGTCTCCCAATGACAGAACAAGAGGAGCGGAAAAGAGATATCCATCGAAATGATCTGTAATAACCTCATAATCCTTAGTTCAGCTTACTAGAGAAAGTGCTTCTCTCCCTAAGCCACTGAGCAAAAATTGGAGGATGTGATTGCTTCTTCAAATGTGAAGAGAGCAGCACAAGATTTCAAGGAACACACACACAAGGAAATATGATGCCATCAAAGGAACATATTACTTTTCCTGTAACTGACCCCAGAGATGCGGAGACCTGTTAATTATAAAACAAAGATTCAAAATTCTTGTTGTAAGGAAGCTAAGTGACCTGTAAAGGAACACAGATATACAATGAATTCAGAAAAACAATAAAGCAAACAAAATAATATGTTCAATAAAGAAATAAAGCTCATTAAGAAAAACAAAATCTGTAGCTGAAGAATATAAGCAATAAAATTAAAAATGTAATAAAATGCTTTAGGAGAAAACTTGATCCAGCAGAACAAAGAATTCACAAACCGAAGGACAAGTCATTTGAAATAATGCAGTCAGAAAAAAAAAAAAGAGGAAGAAGAAGAAGAAAAATAAAAAGAAAGCCTATAGGGTTTATGGGACACCATCAGAAGAAATAAGTGATGGATTTTGAGAATCCTGGAAGAGAGAAAGAAAAGGACAGAACACTTACATAACAGAAGAGTAAGAATTCAGTCAAATCTGAGGAGAGATACAGACATTCAAATAAATGAGGCTCAAAAGTTCTCAAACAAGTTCAACTAACAGCACTTCACCAAAACAGCTGGTAACCAAATTGTTAAACATTAAAGACCAAAAGATAATCTCAAAAGCTGCAAAAGCAAAGAGACTTGAAACATATAAGGGGGACACATCATAAGATTATCAGCAGATTGTCAGTGGAAATCTGACAGTCCAGGAGAGAATGGAATGATACATTAATTAATCAGAATAATTATCAAACACAGCTATCCTTTAGAAATGAATATGGATATTATCTTTCATAGATGAACTAAATCTGAGTAACTTCCTCATAACTTTATCTGTCTTATCAAAATGCTTAAGACAGTAAAAAATGAAGAATACTAATAGTAATATAAAAACAGAGAAAAGTTTTAAGCTCACTGGAAAAGTAAGTATACAGTCAAATTCAGAATTCCCTAACACTCAAATACTGCTAATAAAAAAATGGGCAAAGAAAATTAATAAATTATAAAAAAGATGTGCTCCTTAACAGTCATTTTCTCTAAAGAGGATATTTAAAGGCTAACAGGAAAAATAAAATGAAAAATGCTCAATTTCACTAATTACAGGTAAATGCTAATCAAACCCACAAAGAGATACCACCTCCTGCTGATGTTAATTTATGAAAAGGGAATCCTGTACAGTGCTGGTGGAAAGTAAATTGTCACAGCCATCGTGAGAGCAAAATAGAGATTATTCAAAAAATTAAATATAGACTTTCCAGCAACCCCACTCCTGGGTATATATTCATAGGAAATTAAATCAGTAACCTGAAATGACATTTGCATGCCCAGGTTCATTGCATTATTATTTATAATAGCCAAGATGTAGAAATAATCTAAGTGCATGACCATAGATGAGTAGATAATGAAAATGTGATATGTACACTGGTATATTGTTCATCCTTACAAAATAAGAATATTTCCTCACTTCATGACAACATGCATAAACCCGGAGGACATGATATTTTACAAAAGAAGCTGGACAGAGACAAATATTCCACATCATTTACCTGTGCTGCTGAACAAAGCAGAATGATGGTTATCATGGGCTAGGAGGTAGAACAAAGGAGGAGGTATGGGCCAAAGGGCACAAACTTTCACTTACAAGGTGAATAGCCTCTGGAGATGTAACGTACAGCACGGTGACTGTAGTTGATAATAATGAATATATAATAATATATGGAATCTACCATCCACTAAGAGCGTAGACTCGGACTAGTCTCATTAGACCAAAAAAAGATAATTATGTGAGGTCAGGGGTATGTTAATTAGCTTGATTGTGGTCATTTCATAATTTATACCTATATTAAATCATGATATATTTCTTAAATGTATAATATGATCTTCATTTGTCAATCATACCTTAATAAAACTTCAAAAATAAAATAAATACATGAAAGTACAAATAAATAAAAAAAATAAATGAAGTAGTCATCAGGAAAAAAAGAGAACAATAGGCAAACAAACTAACAGTGATGGAGAAGAGAGACCACATAGCAGACAAAATAAGTATTAAAAAACAGACATCTATGGTGGCGCCTGTGGCTCAAAGGAGTAGGGCGCCAGCCCCATATACCATATACCAGAGATGGCAGGTTCAAATCCAGCCCCAGCCAAAAACTGCAAAAACAAACAAACAAACAAACAAAAAAAACCAGACGTCTTTTGCCAAAAGTAACAAATATTTTTATAGTCCCTGTGAGCATCATTGATTTATATACTACACCATAATAAATGACACAAATTCATGATAATTGAAATTACTATTAATTACCATTTCTCATAACTGGACAAGCAAAAAATGACTTAGATAATTTCCACTACATAATGGCTATTATGGAACTTTGTCTATTTGAGATGCTAACATTTATCTTCCTCAAATATATTGATAAAGAAATATATTTGTCATTGCAACCTGAAAATTATCATCAAATAGAACTATAATATGAAAAGGAAGAAAATATTCAGGAACAAAGTTGAAGAAAAAATTTAAACAGCAATCTTCTATATTTCATTGTCTACTTTACACAGACATGAGGAAAACTCCATTTTGATATATTCACTTTTCCTGCTAGATGTTGTTTTATTAATTTTCAAGGTTTACCAGAGGCATATAACTTCTATTAATAGGGCTAAGATTAATGGAGTAGTTTACATAAAACTCAATGTGGGATACAGGATTTTCCTCCTAGTTAGGGATTAAACAATGTATGTTTTTGTCGTGGAATTGTCTGTCTGTCATATCATAAAACTGTATCAATTAGTCAGGTATCTTTAGGATATAACATTAACAAGTAGTATGATTTATCATTGTGTTTGGCCAACTTTTTGTTCACTGTAGAACAAAAATTTTTAAATATTCTTCAATTCTTTTCCATGTCATAAATCCAGGTTTTCTTTATTGTTGGGCTATTTCATGGAATGGTTGCATAGGTTGTTTCTAGATAAACATGCATTGTATTCATTAGAAAATAGGCTATAATGTGCTTCATAAGAGCCTTAATTTTTAATTGTGACACAAAACAGCTGAAGAAAAATGTCCAGTAGAATTAGAATAAGACAAATAAACTGATAATGATAAAGTAAAAACTAAACATTACAGATTGATAAAGTAAATCAGACTGTATCAGTGGAATATTGGAAGAATGAAGGAGATGAGATGTGCAAAGTAGTCAGCATAACTTAGAAGAAAAAAACTGTATAAATCCAAAGTATAAAAAAATACTCTCATGACCATTTATGCATTGGAATATTAAGTTCTGAGTTGAAGGGAACAAATACATTTGAAAAACTTTGTAAGTTCACAGGAACAGTTTCCTAACAACAACTGTCAGAAAATAAAAATAAAAGCACTTTTTCAGAGGCTTTCACCTCTAGTATAAATAGGTTCTAAGTTTAATAACATATGTGAGTTTTAATTACTTTTCTTTCAGATACAGGGTTGGCTGCTACAACCAAAACATTCCTCATACAGAGGTTTGCTAATAAGAAAGCACTTTCTAAACTTACACATGATATTAATCATTATCACGAGCTGAGTGCCATTTTACAACAGACACTTTACATACACTTTAATTCATAAAACAAGATGGTAAAATAGGAATTGTCACCAGTCCCATTATATAAATAAACTGTGACTCAGAAGTTAAATAATTTGCTTATTGTCCTGTTGTTAATTCTGTATTCAAGATTTAAATTCACCTATAATGTATGGCTTTCAATAATTTACTCCATATAGATTAGCTCTTTGCATAGACTGACGTTTAAAAATACAGTTAGTTTTATGGGCCAGGCCCAGTAGCTCACTCCTATAATTCTGGCACACTAGGAGGCCAATGTGGGAGATTCCCAGTGTACTAGGATTATAGGAGTGAGCTACTAAGCCTGGCCCGTAAAAAATAAAATAATAGTATTAAGGTCAGGGGGTTGAAACAAGCCTGAGCCAGAGCAAGACTCTGTCTCTACTAACAATTGAAAAATTAGCTGTGGTTGTGGTGGGTAACTGTAGTCCCAGATACTCAGGATGCTAAGCTGGGAGTATCATTTGAACCCAGGAGTTTGAGGTTGCTGTGAGCTAGGCTGTTGCTACAAACCTCTACAATGAGCAACAGAAGGAGACTCTATCTCCAAAATAAAGAAATTTTATATATTATGGAGTTGCCTCATCATTTAGAAATATTTCAAGTTTCATAAATTATGTCAAAGACATATAACTGAGAACATAGCAGTCAACAAGGCAATGCCCCTAGTATCAATCAGAAAATGCGATATTAGTCACAAATGAATAGGTCAGGCCACTGACCACAGTCAGCCAGTTTTCTCCCAACCCTTGTTTTATTTCCCACTTTTAGTTTTGTGCAATGAACTATAAGACAGAGCATGACGCAAGGGTTCAGTATGCAGGATTGCTATAATCACAGTGCTTCTCACATGTGAACTGCAAATACATGAAAGTAGATAAGACAGACTGACTCTGCATTATGCTGTCCCCTGGAGAACCTATTCTTAGCTTGTGAGTCCCTCCTCTCATTCCTCCAGGATTTTTTTTCTCTCTCTGGATTTATGATACTCAGTGTTCTCTCTTCTCTTCTTCATAATTCCTAAATTCTGTAAGGAAAGCATCTACATAGGTCATTTTATCTCAAAATACAAATGGCTTACCACTACCTTTATATCTTTAAGGACAATACTTATTTCATCAAAAGGAACTGATTTACAGTGGGTAAAATTTAGAGGTAATGCATCAAGGCATAAAGATTTCCTGTCCTCTTTATTCTACATAGATACACTGGCATGTACAAAGTTACTCTACTCTAATCAAAAGTCATCAGAGGCCATCTCAGATTACCTGAGAACATCTAATATTTGACATTATTTTTTGAAGTCCATTACTGACTGTAAAGCATAGAAGCGAGGCTGTTCTTGATGGTCTTAAAGCACAAGCAACAGGTGTGGTCATGTCAACTGATGATAGGGAGACAACTATTTGCAGGAAGACAAATTTGAAATTGAACGATTTCAAGGTAAGAAGAGGACATCTTTCTACTAGAGTTCTTTAATAGCAAAATACCTTGTGATTCACCTTTTTGGGTTTTTTTGGAGGGTTCTCTGATAGCAACTTTTGTTCAACTGCTTCCAGAGGTCTGCTCCACATAACTTAGAATCATACCTGAATACTTAATGAAACTACTGAATTCTGATAACCTCTGCAAGTTAAACATATTATCTTTATTCAAGAAACACTGGAGATTCAATGTAACAATGCCCCTTGGAATTCATGGTTTGGGACATCCCTGAGAGTAAGATTAGGTTATAATGATCCACTTTACACCAAAGTAACTATATCATTTTAGCATAAAATTTCAAATTTGTCTGGCTACAGGTAGGTTAATCTAATCTAGTGAGGTGATTGTACCCATTGATTGTGCTTCAGGGCAAGGCTCAAACTGAAACAGAATGACATTTAATCTTATTCTGCCTATTCCATAGCTTTCATATCTTTAAAGTACATTTCATAGAAATTTTTTCTTTGCTGACAAAATGTTGGCAAAAATTAATTTTTCTATTATGAACAACTAACAACTCCTGCTGCTGTAAGTGAAAAAACAATGACATGATAAAAGCTGAAAGTTATGTTGACTTTGAAATTAAATCTCAACTTTGTTACATAAATAAGGTTTCAGCAATTATTTGATAAGCATACACAATTCAGAAAACAATCCAGGTTATTAATATATGCATGGATTTTCTCTTAAATTTTCTAATTTTCTCCACCAAATCAATTTACATGTGCACACAAATTCCAAAAAAACTGAATTTTTCATTCAGTTATAATTACAACTCCTCTTGGCACTTTTCAAATAAATGTACAGACAACATTTTACACCAAGACCTCAAAGTCTAAGGTAGACGAATGGTTAGAGATGTGCTATCTCATATGTGCCACAACTCTTGCAATATGTTTTATAGTAACTGAAAAAATTGTCCTGAATTTTACAAGAATTTGTCAATAGTAATGTTACAAAGTAGTGCAGGAACATTGTTTATTCCCTTGGGCACCATAGTGTAAAATGTCATAGGCCTTATATTTTCCAACCTTTTGTCATGTTATGGTTTTTCCTAGGAGCTAAAATAGTTAATGAAGTTTTACACTCAGAAATAATCATAGAAAAGGTATATTTTTGAATATTTTCCTGTTTGTTGTTCTCAAGAGTAATAATCAATTCCTACCTATATTCTATTTGTTCAAAAAAACAAATGAACCACATACTTAATAAATGAAGTATGAAAATAAAGAATAGATGTTAGAACATATAAAAATGAAAATGGATATCTTCACATTAACAGCGCCCATTATTCACTAACACTTAGTGAAAATGTCCTTTGCATAAAAATCACAGAATGTAAGGTAACCTTCACTACAGACTTGTAAGCCTTATTCATGGTTACAAATGTATACTTGTTAGTGTATGTGCGTTTATCAGAGAGAAACTACTAAGACTCGTTGTTATGGGTGCCCTTTAAAGCTGTGGTCCTCAAACCCTAGCTGTAGGCAGGTATCTGCCTGGTCCATGGCCTGTAAGGAACTGGGCTGAACAGGAGGAGGTAAGTAGCCAGAGAGCAAAGCTGCACCTGTATCTACAGCTGGTCTCCATTGCTGCCTCCATTGCTTTAACTCCAAATCCTATTAGATCAGCAGTGGCATTAGATTCTCAGAGGGTGCAAACACTGCTGTAAACTGCTCTCGCAAGGGATCTTGGTTGCCTGCTTCTTATGAGAATCTAATGCCTAATGATCTGAGGTGAAGAGATGATGCTAGCATTGGGGAGTGGCTGTAAATACAGATTATTAGTGGAGAGCTTTAACTGCACAGAGACTGTAATAAATCAATTGCTTATAGGTTCATATCAAAACCATACTTAGCCCATCCCTATCCGTAGAAAAATTTTCTTCCATGGCACTGGTCTGTGGTACCAAAAAGGCTGGGAACCACTGCTTTAAAGTACCTACCCTCAAATATTACATGCCAAATTTAACTGGTGCAATATTGAATTTCAATACTACTTCTTGTTCTAAGAAAAGGTATACACTGTTCATAAGATAATGAATGGAATTGGTGACCTATTCAAAGTGTCAGGCACCACTTCAAATTTCAGGACATGCTGTTAGAGTATAACGCTACATCTTGTAAGACAGCTACTGCTACTTTCAGGTTGAGATCTAATGTTGACTGTGGCACTGAAGTTGTTTTGTCTTCCACAGTAGCTGCTGCTTATGCTTTAATATGTAGTTATTGAACCAGTGAAGTAAAAATTGATAGTGCAGGGGAGAACTGGGTGAAAGAATAGCTTCATATTGTCATGAACAGGGCCCATATTTTCCACGTTTTTAAATATTCACAGGTATTTCACAGCTATTAGCTATACCCCTTACATGGGAAGATACTGAGATTTTAGGAGAAGATAACAGAATTTCTCAGAACATTCCCTGACAAAAGTCTGAAGTAGCTCTGAACAAAGAGTCAAAACACCTGAATTCAAATCCCAGCTCCATCTCCACCTAGACAGAGATCACAGGACAACTCATTTTATAACCTAGGCTTCTAACCCTCATTAAAAATAAAAATGTTTTATAAGGGGATTTCTAAAACCTAGTTTCCAAATTAAAAAAATTAAAGAATTCTTAGGAATGCCAATGGGTCTTATTTGGAAGAGATGGGATAAAGAAGTGTGTTTTTTTGAATTATCTGTACAATTTGCAGGCAACATCCCTGATCTTGCATATTTCTAGCACACGTTATGGCAAATACAATATTTGGTATATATTGTGCAATGAATTACTAAAGCATTAAAATGAGAGTATGCAAACATACTCTTAGCCTCAAAAGGGACACACACAGACACACACAGATGCTCCTTAACTTACAATAGGGCTATGTACTGATAAACTCATTGTAAGTTGAAGATGTATTTAATACACCTAAATAACCAAACATCATTAGCCTATCTTAAATGTGCTCAGAATGCTTATATTATTCTATAGTTGGGCAAAATCATCTGGTAACACAGTATAATGTAGAGAGTATTAGTTGTTTACTATCCTGACTGCATGGCTGATGGGAGGTGTCACTGCCCAGAATCATGATAGAGTATCGTACTGCATATTGCTAGTGGTCTAGCAATTCAAAATTTGAAGCACACTTTTTACTGAATGGGTATCACTTTTGCACTAGTGTAGAGTCAAAAAATCATAAGTTGAACCTTAATAAGTAGGAGACTGTATGTGTGTGTACATATGTATATAAACATAACTGCTGATTTAGGAGCAATTTTGCATATTTATCATATATAAAATAGACTCATAAAACTTTGCAATTCTGTTAACATTCCAGAATAACTGAATGTAGATGTTACTTAAATATCAGACTAGAAATTAAGGGTCCAATTTGAGAATAATATATGTGATAATAATAAAATCACATACTTATATAGATTTTTAGAGCTTTATAAGTACTTTCACAAATTATTGTTTAAAACATTATAGCAATAATTCAAAATACATATTGCTATTTGATAAATAAGGAAAACAAGGCATAGAGACTTTAATATTTCAATATCACGTAATATAGCAGAGTCAAGAAGTTGAGTCCCATGACTTTTTCCAATATTTACAAATTGTTGCAAAATATTTTCATAATTAGATATCTTGCATATATAAAAAGCAACATTTTTAATAAAATAGGTGCAATATTCTTTTATTTTTTTCAATGTGAAATGGAATCAATAAATGCCGAGAATCATAAAGCAATATGAAGACAGCAATTATCAGTTTCTTGAGGAATTCAGTCTAATTGGGAAGGCAAATTTGTGAAAATATTTTCCCTCAGTCGTCATGGAATAAAAATAAAATGGTGGCTAATTCTAAATGGAGAAGCTGAATAAGGCTTTACAGAGAATGTGACAGTCTGTGGAAGAAACAAAGGCCTTCTTGGGGTAATAGGAATTCCTGGCAGTAGAAGCAGCAGGCAAAGGGGCAGGAAGGTACTTAGGGCAGAGGACAGTGACACTGTGGAAAAGCTCTGAGATAGCTAGAATGGGACATTAATGGAAGATAATGATGTGAGATGGGAATTACAAAAGTAATCTACACGGGATGTGAAAGGGCCTTGCTGCCGGGCTAAGGTTTTGAACCGCACTTCAGGGGGAAGAGTGTCAAAAGCTTGAAAGCTAATTCTCAAATGGCTCCAGGCTGATGCAGAGGTGAGGTGGAGAGAGGAGTGGCAGCAAATCCAGGGTCCACTGGACTGAGTCTCAGCAGCTCTCCTTCACTCTCTAGGCAGGTTTAGGAACTGGATTAAATTTATCTTATTAATCTCTACCCGTAGGTAATTCTTTAATTTCAGAGCATGAGTATCATATGGTGGCTTTAAGTTGCTTACTGGTATTATAGAAACTTTTTTTTTTGTTTCTATTTATTTTGTACTGTGTAATCATTGATCAGAAATAAGACTTTTCTTACAAGGCCCAATTTATAACAAGGCAGGATTTGTGACTAGGAAAAGCAATTTCCTTGCTTTTAAACAAGAGCATGTTTCTCTTACAAAAGAAACAATTTTAGCTTAAACTAGAAGGATGCCCTTCTATTATTGGACATTATAAATTCTGTTAAAACCAACTACTTCACTCTTAAGTACAAACATCGATCTTTGTCTTCTTTAAATTTCTTGCTGAAAGCTAATTAACATTCCTCAATATAACCTTAACTGTGACTTACTGGTCCTCTCTGAAGGTCAACATGTTATTAAAAAAACAACAACAACAACAAAAAAGTATAAATATGTGGTTGGTTTAAATGCAGACCTAGCCTATTTTTGAAAATGAGTATAATAGGTTAAGCTTGGAACTCCACTGTGGGTTGGGGGTTGAGGACTTCAGTGTTTCCCTAGTCAGACTATTGCATGAAAATAACCCAAGTTTGCCATCACCTAAATGAGTAGTAGAAAGAACAAATTTAAGATAAGGTAAATTAAAGATAGTGAGATTTTATTAAGATGCTTTTATTTATAAATCAATTTTTAAATTTTAAAAGCTGCTATTAGTTTCCACAGAATATCAACATCTACACAGTACTTGTGAACTTGAATTTAAGGCCTAGACAAGGTCAGAATCCTGAGAATTAGCTTCATCAATTATGAGGTTTCCTTTCCCTTAATCCTACTTTCCATTTGGTGCTTTCCTTACTGTCGTATTCCATTCACCCCAGAGAAAAATATATATTTCACGGGAATGATTTAAGAAGACGTGTTTCTGAGGGGGGGTAATGACATAAAACCATGCCCATTTTCCATAAGCATTAACAAAACCACCTTGGTCGTTCATCACTAACAAAACCTCCTTTTGGTACTGTTTGGCCATTATACTAAACTGTGAACCCATGAAAAGATATTTGTGAATATAAACAATGAATAACACATAGAAGTCATTTCTGAGCAGGGAGGCAGGCAACATGGGAAGTAAAGTTTGCCATGTCAGAAGATTTTTAATGATTGAGTTATTCTGCATAAAATAGAACACTGTTTTGACAAAGCCACTGGATTAATAAATTGTAATGAACCAAATAATCACAAAATACATAGGCTGTCAAAGTGAGAGGAATGTGAATCAATAGCGTTCGTGGATTTAGCTCTTCACTGAGGACTATCTTTTAGGCTCAATTCACCTTCAGATGTAAACTGATCTGTCCTGGAATCCCTAATATTCCCTTTTCAAAATTATGATGAATTGAAGAGAAGGAGAATTCATGGCAGGAGATCAGGAGTCAAGAATCACTCAGTCCTCTAAGCCAGACAGGGAAGCACTAGAGCACATTACAAATGTGACCATGAATTACCCAAAGTTGGCCAGGCTGAATTGGCCATGAATTACCCAAAGCTGGCCAGGCTGTCAATACTATTCAGCTTCGCTTGGGGTTTACAGAGCTGACTGAAACTTCTACAGGGTGGATGTATATGTGGAAATCCATGGCTTAATTCCCATAGCAAAAGTTCTACAGAGTGCGTGTATGTCCATGAACCACAAGGAACAGAATTATTCATCAAACCTTGGTTCTTTGCTTTTGTGTTCCTAGTAACTGGGGTAAAATGTTTTCAGCTAGGTGGAAGACCATGTACTAATATAGAATTCAATTCCTTGAATATGTAGGACAGCCAGGGGTTGAATCCAAAACTTCTGTACATCATTGTAGTCTGATTGGGGGTAAAAAACAGCTACACTCTGTACAGCTATTCTCCAAATAACAAATTAGAAAAACGACATGAAACCAGGCCTCAATACAATGTTAAAGAGCCTTAAGTTACCAACATTAGCAATGTCTCACTTTTCTAAAATGTATGTAATTCTCTGACACCACCAGCCGTTCCTCAGACTCCCACTTACCCACTGAAGTACAAATCACATATCTCTGTAGAAGGAAAATGCTGGTTAATTTATTTAGCTCTTGACCACTTACTATTTGGGGTATAAAAATCACCACTACCATGTGAAAAAAGTGGCACATGAACCAAAGAGATAACATCGTCTGCTAAAATCACTGCGTAATCCAGGAAGATGTACAGCATGTTGTAGGACAAGAACTCCCAGCACTTCAGCATTTAAATAGTCGTTTACTAGAGAACAGAGGAAAAATATCTCCATTATATTTTGTTGATCAACATTCACCAAGCTCTGGGCAGCAAGAAAGGAAAACAATTTGGGATTTCAAGAAACAAACTGCACCATGACTCACTCTGACACTCCAAATACTGGTATTTTTCACTCACCAGCAGTGGGTAAGAAATGTCCTGGAGTGCCACTTCAGCCTTTTAAAAAATAAACATTTTTTTTCCCCCTTAAACAAAATAAATTCCTGATGCCCCTTAGACACTTTAAGCAGATGAATAAATCAATGCAGTGGTTGGACAGGGAGAGAGAAAGACAGTAACACAGCTCCTCTGCGATTAAAAATTGGAAGAAGGTGGTAGGTATGGAAGGTGGTGCCAGAGAACCAGCAGGAGGGCGAGGAGGAGGAAACCTAAGCTTTTGACAATTTCTGGTAAGATCTTATAATTAATTTTAGTTGTTCTGCCAATTTTTTAGGTGGGATTCATCCACCCAACACATATATTCTTAGAAGTTTCTTGCAGCGAGAGAATACTGTGTGCACTGTGTGCCTCTGTGTGTACGTATGTGTATGCGTGTGTGCATGTGCACTGGTCAACACTGCATCTGTTGAAACTGAACGTCATTTTGGTAGTCAAATCTTTTGTCAAAATATTTTCAGAGAAGACAAGGCACAGTGGCTTACACCTATAATCCTAGCACTCTGGGACATTGAGGCAGGAGGACTGCTTGAGCTTAGAAGCTCAGAAATTGGAGACCAGACTAAACAAGAGTGAGACTCTATCTCTACCAAATATAGAAAAATTAGCTGGACATTGTGTTGGGTGTCTGAAGTTCCAGCTACTTGGGAGGCTGAGGCAGGAGGATCATGTGAGCCCAGGAGTTTGAGGTTGCTGTGAGCTAAGATGATGCCTAGCCTCAACAGAGTGAGACTGTCTCAAAATGCATATTATTTTTTCAGAGAAAACTAAATATGTATATGTACTCAATGACTACATGATTTTCAGCTTTTTTCTAGGTATGTATAGGAAAAAAAAAAATTCACTATGCAAAAGAGGAAAATCCAAAACTCAAGATTCATGTAAATAACATAGTAAATGAGTTCATTTTAACATGGATGCATGTTTAAAGAAAATTTATTTATGATCAACCTAATATGTGTTAATTATTAGTGATAAATTATCACATAAATGCATTATATGTTTAAAAAATAGATTCCTATAAAAAAATGCTAATTATCACGTAAACACACATTTGCACATACATAATACATCTATTCTGGTAAGTGAGATGTACATTTAAAGGTTTCCTATAACTTCAAGTGAATAATATTGCCACTGAATACTAAATATTCATTTAATATTTTTTTAAATCCATGTTTAACTTTTTTCTTTTAAGAAGTACTCATTTTATGTTTGATATCACAGTGCAATTTTTCACTATTTTATTCAATTCTTTATTTATAATCAGTTATAACATTTATAAACACATGAACATTATCTTTATATTGACCCTATTCATATTGACTAGAGTTCTCCAATAGCTTATATTTAGAAAACATGTTACGTATTGAGTGATTTTGTTCTGTGTTCTGTATTAAATTTGTCAAAATATCTTAAATCTCCTAGTTATTTTAGAAATATATTATTTTTATAATGGCTATCTTTTGAGACGCTTAATGACTTAACTGACACTGATATGTGAAAATTAGACCTCTACAAGTAAAGATCTGGACAATCACTTATGGTCTCTCCCATAGTGTGGTTGAGGGAAGAACCAAAAGGAAGATCAAGAATTAAAAGTACGTATTTTTTATATTCAATACATAAAAAGACCATTAGTTTGTCTTCTTTGGAGACAACTTCTGATCAGTTCATTTAAAGATTTCCTGTAACTTCAAGTGAAGTTTAAGTGATGCTGTGAAACTCAGCCTGTCAGGACAACTTTATTCCATTGGGCATGCTTCTGATAACGTTATCCAACAATAGCGTCACTTTAGTAACCATGCTCTTGAAAGTTAGCAAATCAGTGAAAGTCTCAACCTTCTAAAGTCTCAGTGGCAGCCACGTGCTTCTCCACAACAGCTAATCAGCAAGGTCCCCACTCCAGTGACCGTGCTTCTAAAACTAAGCCATTAAGAGGAGCTTGATGACCACACTAGCACAGCCTACACACACTAGTCCCTAAGGACTCCTGCTTTTGAGAGTCTACGAACTCCAGAATATAGTGCTTCTGACAAATTTATATGTGATCAGTGCTGGCTCTGTTAAAGGAGAGCATGCCTTACAAATACAGCTATCCTTTGCAGTCATTGAGAAGTGTGCATCAGCTATAAAATTCAGTTATTATTAATTGAAAAGTTTGCAACCCTTTTAAGGTTCAATGCTTTTGATGGTTAGGTGTGAATTGGACTTCTGAGTGACAGACACACTGATGCTTTGACACATGGTTTTCATATTCAACATTTTCAATTCTCTTAGTGGCTAACATTATCTATTTTTGTTTTGGTATATATGCATGCAACACAAAACCTTGCCAAAATGCAAGCATAAATTCTATGATGGATTTTTTTTCTTTTTGAACAGTGGACAATCACTAAATGAGGAAAGATGCTTCTGAAGTTGATAGTTCGGGGCACAAATGTTCGGTCATCAAAAATAATAGAAAGCTATTATAGCATATTCTATAGCTAAGCATAAGAAATGTATTTTTCCTCAACTTATTTGAAAGAAAATTGATTAATAAAACTTAGCAGATAAAGTAATCACAGCAGAAGTTGTAATGACACTATGAATATCATCAGTTTTACAGCTCAAATGATGGTTTGGACATATTGCTACCATAAGCACCTTGAGTCCAAAAGTGCAAGCAAATTTTAAGTGCCAAAATGAAATTTATTATAAAAGTAAAAAAATGTGATAGGTCCATTAACTATTATAGAGATTATCAAAGATCTAAATGTCTTACTTTTTCATTCCATAGTCATACATGCAAGTTTTCACAATGTTTAAAAACAATAATTTACCTTTTGATCTGTAATATTTTCTTATGAAAGTCTTGCTTATAAGGTAACTATGAAAAATTAAACAAAAACTCTTCCAGATAAGACATCAAAAACAATAGTAAAGTCTCAGCAACTCTTTTATTCAAATTGGAGTTAATAAATAAAAAATGTATTCTTTTGGCAAATATAATAAAAATTTTACAGTTGTTTACATAAAGGTTTAAAACAATGCTTATTCAATGGTAAAGCAAGAACGAATGATGCTATGGAAGGTACTGGCTGTTCTCCCCACGTTCCACAACCATAATGCTGCTAATACAATCCTTGATGCTACTTTGAAAATGTCTTTCAATGTTCATGTCGAAAAGTTAATCCTCAATGCAGTAGTATTAAGAGGTAGTACCTTTAAGGAGTGATTAGGTCACGAGAGCTTTCCCTTCTTGAATGGATTAATACTGTTATTAAGAGAAAGGTTTAGGTATTTTGGAATTGGAGTTTTTTTTTAATTTTTGTATTTTTTGTTTCCGGTTAATGTGAAGGTACAATGTTTGCATTTGTTAGGTAGAGTCCTTAAATTCAGCCAAATTTTCTTTTCACCTGGCAAGCTGACTGGACATCTGACACCTTCCACAATGGGATGACTCTGGCCAAATGCCAATTCCATGCTTTTGGAGTTCCCAGCC
Source organism: Loris lydekkerianus (assembly GCA_963574355.1). Lineage (NCBI taxonomy): Eukaryota > Metazoa > Chordata > Mammalia > Primates > Lorisidae > Loris > Loris lydekkerianus. Next base: position 3,422 of record CAUYPK010039909.1, on the reverse strand, counting down.
TCCAGAACCATCAACGAAGCAAACTTATATTCTTTATATAAATTACCTAGTTTGTGCCATTCTCTTACAGCAATAAATAATGGATTTTGATACCCTTCCTATTGACAATGAAGGAACTACGATAAAATTGTTCTCTTACTTAGAATTTACACTGTCCTAACTGAGCAATTAAAGAGTTTTGTGATTTTGTTTGCATTCAAGATTCTTCAATTCTTTCACTTTCAAAAATCTGGTTACACTGTTTAATAAAGACACTGGAGATCATTTCAATTTATTTGAAGCACTGAAATCATACTTTATTCTAAAGAAAATGTCCTCAAAATTATTGTTATCATTTTTAGTAATTCATTGAATGAAGACTACTAATTTCATGTTCATAGTTCTCAATATCTCTTTTGCAAACTGAAAGGACAGAGAGTTACTGAAGTACTCTGCTGCTTGGAAGAACTTATCGAATGTGCTAAAGACAGAATTGATTGGCATTGCTCCAGTGTTGGATACATCTGAGACTTTGACTTCACTACACTATTACCAGTCTAGCAAAACTGCTCTTGTCCTCCATGAATATAAAAAAAAATAAATGAAAAAAAGAATGAATTTGCAAATCATTTATCCCTGCAAGTGTCAATATGAACATTTATTTACAAATAGGAAAATAAATTTCAACTTAAAAATGGATAATTTTTATGGCTCTTGCTATGACTGTCTTCTAAAACAGATTTCATCCCATGAAGAATCAGATTCTTCATGTGGATGCTATTAAATAATTACCAGCTAAAGAACATGTGGAGTCATCATTTGTAGTGTTGAGCAGAAAGGAAATTAAAATTCATGACAATGCTCTTCTTTTATCACTGTATATTTTTAAAAATTATTACTCACTGAATACAACATAATACTGAAAATGGAAAACTATGCCTTAAAGATAGTCTTCCATGTTTTAAAAAATCAAATATGAAGAACAATTCTCAGAGTTGCTAACATTATGTGGATCTAAAAATTTAGTATACTGACACAAAATTTTATAATCAAGCTTATTTTCTCATTAATGAACACCCAACAGACAAGAAAATTAAGTAAGGTGGATTTAACCACTGCAGAGTTATGCTACAATGTAAGTGGAATATAAACTGTGACTGCTGAAAATTTTAAGGCAAATATTGCACAACATGGAACTGTTAAGAAGAGCTAAGTCATCAGAGAAATATAATTAAGTAAAGTGGTATGTAATTTAGATACTTATAATTTGTTTTTGGATAAATAACAATAGTGTTTCTAGAATGAGCATATCTCATGTAGCATTTTTTAAAATTTCAAAGTATATATGCATAGGCAAATAGAATATAGGATGACAGTTAAATTAGAATTATGTCTATTTGCTAAATCTGACAATCCCAAGGAATGTGAACAACCTGGAAATGTTTTAATATTGTTCTTAGATTGGGGTTCCCCAACCTAAGGGTGTGAATTCAGACTCAAAGACTGCATAAAAGAAAGATTATGGATACAAATTATGAGGGAAGATTAATATAGTCTCTTATCTACAATATTTCAACATACAATATTTTGACTTTACAATGATGCGAAAGCAACATACATTCAGTGGAAGCCACACTTCACTACAGTATTAAGTAAATTACATGAAATATTCAGTGCTTTAGTATAAACTAATAGCCAAGTCCTGCTTTGTCTGTGTTTGGGATATAGGATTGGAAAATTCTAGATATCTGGATTAAGATAAGGAAAGGAGTCAACTTCAGCTCCTACATATAGGTACACAACTTGGCTTTCTCACAGGTGATCAGAGCCTTGGAGTGGGGTTAACTTTGGCATTACTCACCTATCCCCATCTTAGGTTTATTAGTCCTACTCAGATGCTCAATTTAAAAGTTACATTTTTCATAATAATATCTCAAGAAAAAGCACACAAAATACCATAAGCAGTGCAGGGTCTTTTCAAAGTGACAAACAAACAATAGAGACCCCAACATGAGACCTAGTTGAACGTAAGGTTCACCTGTTCCCTCACCACCCTGCACTTTATACAGTTGTAGAGATGGTATTATCAAAGCTTCATATAGCTAGAACTCTCCTGCTGGATTTCCAGAAAAAATAGTTTCATACTTTACACATTTAGAAACTGGGAGTTTTAAGATGGCTGGGCCACTGTGGGGGGGAAAAGAGTAACCCTGAGTCTGTTGGGGGAGATCAGCTGGCACCTGTCCCCAAGGGCCCCTTCCCCTTACAATGGGGGCCAAGTGGAAGTCCTGCCCTGCTACCCAATTCTCAGTTCAGGCTGAGTGGAATTCTACAGCAGCTCTGTAGGATCACTTCCTCCACCCTTATACTCATCTATAGTAGCAAGGAGAACACCCCAGCTCCATGGTATGTGAGCAGGGGAGCAGGCAGGGCAGTTGCTGAGGCCCCTCTTCACTGTCCTAGCCCCAGAGAACATCACCTCTGGTCATGGGTCCATTCAGGGTTCCTGACTCAAGGTTGAGGTGAGCAGTAGAGGTGTGTGACTGCATGGTGTGACCTTGGCTACCTGCCTGTAGGACATCGTGGGCTTAGGGTGTATTGGGTGTAGTAGAGCAGAATCTTTTACTCCTATTCACCCTGGCAGGAGGAGTCCAAAGAATAGAGGAAAGGTTATAGCAGAACTGAGAGGGGGAGGAACACATGCTATGGACAGGCCAGGCCAGGGAATCTCAACATAAAGACTGAAAGCACTAAGATCACGCACCCTGACACTGCAGTGGCAACTGGCTTCAAAGCTACATACACATTCTGTGGATAGGGCCACCTTTCCCCACCCCATGCCACCCTAACAGACACCAGCTCCAGAGATGGTAAGGGGCAAGAACATTTTCATAACAGTGGCTGTTTTGAATTTCAAATATATTGAAAGTTACCTGTGGACATTGAGCTGGGGAAGTATTGCTGCAGTGGGCACTGGGCTGGCCATGTCCCATGGACCAAGAGGATCTAAAAAATGCAGCTGACTATTCTGAGAGCACGCAGCTAGTCATACCTAGCACTCAGTTCTTTGCTTATTTTCAGATACACATCAGAAATGAGAATCAGACAAGGATTTGAAAACACCAAAGGCTAGCAAGTGACTTGTCCAAAATACAGTGGGGAAGCCCACTATCTTTTTCCACTATGGTATTTCCCTGTCCCTCCAATCCTGCCTATGTGGAAAAATTAAGGTGGTTCAAAGGAAAGGAAAACTTATTAGCTGAAACAATAATTAAAAAATGTAGTGCTATTTCACCACAAAAGGCTTTTTAATGCTTTCTCCCCAACTAGGCTTTGTAAATTCGCAAATCTCCACATACATTTCACACATTTGCTGACCTGTAATCAGGAGGTGCCACTGACATAGAATAAAGGAAAAGGAAAAAGCACTGCTTAGAGTTTTA
>CAUYPK010039908.1:0-27165 GCA_963574355.1 Loris lydekkerianus | reverse complement strand
GCTTACTCCTGGCAGCTTGCAGAATCTTTTCTTTTGTCTTGACTTTGGATAGGTTCATCACAACGTGTCTTGGAGAAGCTCGGTTGAGTTGAGGCGAACTGGGGTCCGATATCCCTCTGAAAGCAGTGTGTCAGAATCTTTGGTGATATTTGGGAAATTTTCATTTATAATATTCTCTAGTATGGCTTCCATTCCTCTGGGGCATTCTTCTTCCCCTTCTGGGATTCCTATAACTCGTATGTTAGAATGCTTCATAAAGTCCCATAGTTCTGACAGTGAATGTTCTGCGTTCTCTCTCTTCTTTTCTGCCTCTTTAACTATCTGAGTTATCTCAAGAACTTTGTCTTCTACCTCTGAAATTCTTTCTTCTGCGTGGTCTAACCTGTTGCTGATACTTTCCATTGCATCTTTAAGTTCTCTAGTTGACTGCTTCAGTTCTTTCAGCTCTGCTATATCCTTTCTATCTTCTTCATATCATTTATCCCTTATTTGATTCTGTTTTTGAATTTACTTTTGGTAATTTTCCACTTTATTTGCAGTTTCCTTCATTGTTTCCATCATTTCCTTCATTGTTTTCAATCATGTGTATTCTAAATTCCCTTTCTGTCATTCCTAACATTTCTTTATAGGTGGAATCCTCTGTAGTAGCTACCTCTGCAGGAGGGGTTGTTCTGGAATGGTTCTTCATGTTGCCTGGAGTTTTCTGCTGATTCTTCCTCATGAGTAATTTCTTTTATCTATTTCCTTGCCCTAATTTTCCTTTCACTTCCTCTTGCTCTTTAAGTTCTTGTGCCTGTGGACTAAGGTTTCGATGAGTCCTTTTGGTACAGGACCAGAAGGATGAGAAGGTTGAAGAGCAAGAAGGGATGAAAAAAAGAAGGGAAGAACGAAAATAAAATAGAGAAAGGAGAGGGGGTAGGTAAAAGGAATATTGACAAAAAGAAGAGAGGCACAGAAAGTGGGAGACAGAGCAATATAGGTGTAGAGTAGGGTACTTTGACACAACCTTAAAAAAAATCCCAACCTCTGGGGGTGCCCAGTTGGGTGTTTCCCTTGAGGTCAGCAGCTCTTTGCTAACCTGATCAGTCACAGTACCCCACCTCCACCTAGTAGAGAGGAAAGACAAAAATGCTATAAATCAAACCAAAACAGGCAAAGAGAAAACTTAATGGGATAAAATTTGGTGAAAAACCAAATAATAGGGGTAGAAATACTATCAAAAATGAAATTCTAGTTATTGAAAATGGCAGCAATGGGAAATTGCACTTAAAATAGAAAAATTAAGAAAGAAAAAAAATCTGTACGGAAAAGGTTGAAATTAAAAAACAAAACAACAACAACAACATCAAAATAAACAGAAAACAACCAACCAACCAAGCAAACAACCAAACAAACAAAAAAACCCAACCAAAAACAAAGCAGTAAATATATCTTGTTGAATATAGTCTGGGCAGCAGGTGATTTTCTGGGGGTATGAAATGTTAATCACAATGCTGATATGACTGGAGGCCTCTGTTGATTTCTCAAACCCCACAGGGTAGACACCCCAAGTCTCTCTTCAGCCCTCTTAAAAGGCACTTTAAGCTTCTAAACTTGCTAAGCAGAAGCTTTCCCAGGAAAGTGCTTGTCGCTGGAATCACTGCTGAAGTGGCTATGTACTTACCCAGTGTGCCAAAATCAGTCTCACTCTGCCCCTGAGGGTTAGGGTTGTAAGGTGGCTCAGACCCCGCCTTTAGGCTGCTCAGTCACTAGGTTACTAGCTCCACCTAATCCTTGCTCTGCAACCCTGGAGGCGACCTTGTTGGGGCGGTTCTCTCCCAATGGCTCCCTGTGGTCCACAGCCAAACACTATTAGCTCCATCCGGCTCAGCGGCTCAGACTAGGGCCCTAGACAATGCCCAAAGTTCTCCACACTCCTGCTCAAGCTCTCCCCAAGGCAGTTCAACTGAGTGCCAAGTCCAAAACGCCAAAACAGTTCACAGGTAAGGCCTTTCTGGTTTGCAGTCTTGCTGCTACTGTACTTGCAGTTGCCGGCAGGATTAGACCAATTGAACACATGCGACCACTTGCCAGTTTTCCACTGTTTTTGTCCTCTTCTTGGGGTCCAGAAGTCTCTTGATGACTCCCTGTATCCTCACAGGGATGATTTTTAGGCAGATCCCATCAGCCAGAGATGCCTGGAGTCTTATCTCCCCAGATTCATGGTGCCCAGATACAAGGAAGCTGTTACTCAGCCTCCATCTTGCTCTCCTCCCTGGATCGACAATGTTCAAAACCTACAGATCACCTCGCTGCCTCCTTTGTCTTGTCGAATACTTTTTTCCAGGAAGGCAAATGTAAAGTACACAGGGAAGAAGATGAACTGTGGCAAAGCCTTTGTCATATGATAGTGACCTTGCGGGCGTGAGGGCATGTGTGTGGCTCGCCCTCTGCGGCCAGTCAGGGTTTCTCTATGGGAAACTGGAGAGGAGCTCATGGAGCCACTCTGCCTCTGCTTCACTTTACACTGCTCTATGTACAGTACATACAATAACCAGTTGATTTTCAATGAATACCTGTAATAATTAGCACTCATTAGTGAAAATCAAAACACTGCTTAAAATAATAGCACATTAAATTTAATTTTTGTACTTGATACGTAGTAAGTGATGCTGTCCTCTGATATATGTCAAAATGAATATATTTTCTTCAAAGACTAGTCCTGAATGAGGTGTCATGAATACTCAGAGTATGAAACTCTTGATGGCATTAAGACTTCATCACTGACTCAGCTGGCTTTGAGTAAGCAGTAAAGTGTACTGCAAAAGAAAAAGTTTAGAATTTCAGAACCCTAATCAATTACTCAGGTTTTTCATATGACTAATGAACATAATAATGTTGACATTGTCGAAATCCTGTGAGACTGAAAACACTGCAGAGCACCAGAAAGTCGCTAAGGAAGGTTTTTTCCTATTATTATTCTTTGACTTATCTGAGAGGTATTTCATTCTATTTTACAGGTAGCATGAAATCATTCGTCATGTTAAAAATACTCATTAAAAATGAGCATTCTGGCTCCATGCCTGTAGCTCAAGTGGCTAGGGTGCCAGCCACATACACCAGAGCTGGCAGGTTCAAATCTAGCCCAGGCCTGCCAAACAACAATGACAACTACAACCAAAAAATAGCTGGGCATTATGGTGGGCACCTGTAGTCCCAGCTAATTGGGAGGCTGAGGCAAGAGAATCGCTTCAGCCCAAGAGTTGGAGGTTGCTGTGTGCTGTGATGCTACGGCACTCTACCCAGGGCGACAGTTTGAGACTCTGTCTCAAAAAAAAAAAAAAAAAAAAAAAGAGCATTCCATGGTTCTGTGTTTGGCTGCCTTTGGAATCATCTGGGAACATATTAATGCCAGAGTTCCACCCTCAGAAATTCGGAATTACTTGGTCTGGCACTTGGGATTTTTTAAATAAAAGATCCTCAGGTGATTCTGATGTGCAGTCAAGATTTAGAAACAATGCTCTAAAATGACTCAACTCAGCAATAGACATTCTTGCTATACCATCAAACACTATGATCTATATTCGAGTGACACTGGGACTTCCAGTATAAGATGGTAGCAGTCTAAGCCTAAGCAGTGTCTGGTTCATGGTCTGCTAGGTCTCCTTTTGAAATTCCCATCAAGGCATCTAAAAATATGAATATTCAAATTATAAAAAGAAGGGAGCAAAAGTTCACCAAAAATCCAGAATTGTTATGGAATTTCCACAAATGAGAGGGAGAAAATGGGGCAGAAATCATAGGGCATTTCCACTCTGTCTCACATGAATCAGAATAACACCTTTGTCTGGCAAGTAGATAGGAGAATGTTATTATTAATCTTTGATCAGTGATGCAAGAGCTAGTTTTATGAGAAAATGAGACAGAAACCACTTCCTTATAACCAAGACTGTTTCCCTAAAAGGCCAGAGCTAAGTTTTACCTTCCCTCCTGCATCAGCGACTATCGTTCTACCCACATCCATTCAGAGACCATCACAGGTCTTTATAAAAAAGGACAGTGCATCACTCCCTAAAAATGTGTTCCCTTTGGTAAAGTACACCAGCAAGGCAGGTAGGTATGTGCTCTAAGATTACAGTGTACAACATGATAGCCTCTGGTCACGTGTGACAATTTAGATTTAAATGGATTAAAATTAAACAAAGTGAAAACTTTAGTTTCTCAGTCAGAGCACTTGTGTTTCAAGTACCTAAGGGTAACATGTGGCTAATAGCTACTATGAAAGACTCTGCAGATTATAGACTACTTCCCTCGTCAGAGGAATTTCTATCAGACTGATATAAGGTAAAATTTTCAAAAAAATCTGAAATGTAGTAATGGTAATAATGCCAATTTCATAAGATTTTTAAAACTCATGAAGCAAAGGCGACTGGAAACACACCTGCAGTAAACATTTGCTTATCCTGGCCATAAAGGAGAAGGCTCTCCAGAGAAACTCTGGGTGCTTACGTCATTTGGAACGTTAGTCAAAGAATAGCATTGACTAGGAAAGTTCTAGAATGGTACATTATCTTTAACCACATTGTCCTGTTAATTAGATCACCTTGTCTGTCTTATTGCAGAACATATGGGTTTGTTTACAAAACTTGAGCTTATATCTCTATGTTGTACAACAAGGTTTGATTTAGTGTAGTTTACCTGTTTTGAAGTTTTGAAAATTATGACGTTTCAATTCTCAGTATCTCTGCTGCTTCCATCACAATATAACTGGTAATGTGATCAATTTCATTTTGCATCTCTGTTTTGTACCTCTATTAAAAAGCTTTGAACATTTGTAATGGTAGTTGCTTTGATAACTATAAGTATTATTTCTAGATACTTTTTTGGATGGTTATTCGTTGAATCATCTAGTGTGACAGTGCAGCATTTAACACAGGAACTCCTATATTTGGCAATTATCACAGGTAAACACTCAGACAAGGTGTATAATTTATGGTCAAACCATGTACCTAGTATCCCACAAACTACAGTATTTGGATATCTTTTAAACGACGAAGTATTTTTTAATTTCAATTCAGAGAGTTGTTTAATTGTCAAAAATCAAAGAGCATACCTTGTGCTGAACCCAATGGCTCCCCAGAAACTCCTGCTGTGGCCCCATCTCCTTATGGAGGCCTAGACTGTAGCTACTCTCCCCTATACCACCAAGGATGGAGTACAGTCTTGTCATGGTGGATGGATGAATGATGAGCTCTAGAGTTGGGACCTTGAACTTGGGGCCACATCCACCCCTTTGGATTTTGAATTAGGTATTTAGTCTTAAATCCTCAATTTCTCCATCTATGAAAAGGTGATAAAAATAGTACAAAACCCATAGATTTAGCTTAAGAATTTAATGAAGCAATCCATGTTTCCATCCCTTGCATATAGAAAGTGTTATTAAGTCTCAGCTATTATTATTTACAAAGTTTGGGAGTCCCCAAGACCACCTTCACTTTTGACACCAACTGCAGGTTTGGAATCTTCAAGTGCACCTGCAGTTTTAATAATTCACTAGGACTCATGGAACTCATAAAAGTTGTTATACATCGGGGCTTATAGTTTACTATAGCAAAAGGATACAGATTCCAAGAGAAGATGCATATAGGGCAGGATCCAGGAGCATGCCAAGTTAAACTTCCCATTGTCCTCTCCTAGTGGAGTTGTGCAACAGTGCCTATTTCTTCTAGCAACTACATGAGGTAGTATACAGTATACTGCCAACCAGGGAAGCTCACCTGAGCTTTGGTGTCCAGTGTTTTTGTTAGAGTTCAGTCACATATAATTGGTTGGTGGCATCACTGACCTTAGCCAGCCTTCAGCTAAAGGCCCCTACCACAAACCACTTTGTTAGCATAGACTATCTGGCATGACTCGAAGCCTCAAGTAAATAAAAACATTCTTATCAGGCAGGATAGTCCAACGGCTTTGGGAGCCAGGGACAAAGGCCAAACCTTTCTTAGGGTAAGCATCATCCTATACTGCATTGTGAGTAATAATCAACTTCTTTTGCATTGTCCATAGTCCACTAAAATAAGATTTCAAACTCCCAATTGATTAATAATTAATTAATTCTTCTGTTAAAAATTATGTTTTGAGTGCTCTCTATGATCCATGCTCCCTGCTGGGCAGTGGAGGTAAAAATGCTCAGTCAGCCAGTGTCCCCCAACAATGAACTAGTGCAAAAGACAAATATTTAGACAAATAATTACAGTACTATTTACCAAAATATTCCAGGAGCCCAAGAGAGGAAATATTTAATTATGCTTGCAATTGTGGGAAAACGCTAAGTTCCTTTTCTTTAGGAAAAATTTATTTTGATTTATTAGCTAAAATATTAGGTTTTACTATCTTGAAAACTGACTTAATGCTGAGTTACATTCCTAATCTATAAAAGAGGACTGATAAAAAAAATATCCTAGTGATTGATATTGGTAGTCCCAACATTCCAAACTTCTCACTCAGTTGTGTCACCCATTCAAGACTTCCTAACTAATCCCTGTGCTTTGTTTCTCATTACTTTTATTGACTCCTTCAAAGATTTCTGCCCCAGAGTCTGCTTCTGGGCAGCTACTGGTGATAAAACAGGAAGAGAAAGTATTTGTTACATGTTTAGGAGGAAGTGAACTTTGCACAATAGAAATATTTGCTAATTTAAATATATTTATTATTTAGGTCAGGGATCAGCAAACTTTTTCTGCAAAGGCAGAAATACAGTAAGTATTTCAGGTCTTGCGAGCTAGATGGTCTCTGTCACAACTACTCAACTTTGCCCCTGTAATGTGAAAGCAACCATCCAAGATACATAAAGGAATGGGGATAGCTATGTTCTAGGATATTAATTAATTAATATTTTATTAATATTTTCAGAATTACGGCTGGGGAGCTTTGACTGTAGATTCTAGTTTGCAGACATTTATTCTAGGTCATTTATTCTGTAGACTTGCCTGATGTAGAAATGTTGAGGGATGAAAAAAGTTCTAATTTAATGTAGAAATATAATTATCTCAGAAAATGAGAATATGTGATTATTAGCTTTCAAATCTGGCAAAATGGGATGGAACTCTGGTTCTATGAGTGAAAAGAATGACTAAGGCAAATGTGCAAAAGCTACCCTTTTGACCCACTCTTCAGCACTCTGTCTTTATTCAAATGCCATAGGAAGCACCCAGGGTGTCCCTGAGGCTCTGATAGGCCTGTAGGAAAGAAAAGGAGACCTGAGAGCTAAAGTTTGTTATTGTGATAGCATAATGTTTTTAGATAGCTTGATTATAGGAGGGCGTAACTGAGGCTGTTCCTATACAATGTGAAGTAAAATTAAGTGTGTCCCAAAAGTCACCTATAAAGTCACCATGCATAGGGAACATTAAGAAATTATAGTTAGATGTACCTTTATTGATGAAATATTGATTCCAAATTTTACAAGCTATTTATAAAGTAGTCTATTAACATGGTTCTTTGAAAAATTTTGTAATGAATATTTTATAAATAAAGGTGTATTAACTAAAATTTCCCATTTTCTCTATGTATGATGACTTTATGGGTGACTTTTGTAATACTCTTTAGTATGCAGATAAATATATTGCATAGTTATTGGTTAGGTATGAAATAACTCTTTCTTATCTATCCAGTATCCTTTTTCCTCCCTTCTTCCTTACCAAAGGACACCTGATTTTATTGGGGGAACCAAAGTGCCCAAACACAAAAGAATTCAATTTTTCAGAAAACTCAACTAGAGGTGGCCCATGCGAGATGATTCTGGCCAATGAGATATAAGCAGAAGTCTAGCAGGAAATCTGTTTTCTCCTTGTTAAAAAGGAACAGATTTAGCTGCTATGCCCATTGGTCCTGTGTGCTTTCTCCTTCTTCCAGCTGAGAGCACAGATATAATGCCAAAGATGGAGCAACCATCTTGTAGTCATGAAAATTAAAGATCCTGAAAGATGGAACAGAAAAAGGAAGCTCAAACCAAGCTCATTTTCTTAATGATCATAATGCTTCCTTCTGTACTCCTTGTTTATTTGAGAAACCTAAGACTTCATTGGTTAAGCCACTGTTGGTGAGTTTCTGTAAAATGAAGCCAAACACAACCTTAATTGAATTAACAGACTTTAAAATTTTCAAAGTCATGAAAATTAGTCCACTGTCACTTATGAAATGCTATCAAGGACAAAGCATAAAGTCTTGATGTGGTTTTGTGCAATATAGACATAAAGTTAAAAGCAAAGCGGCATAGGATTGGCCAAGGCTGTGGCTCAGGTCTTGTTTTTCTTCATCATCTCATTAGCTGAAGTTTCAGGTTCCTGAGTGGCTTATAAGAAAGGCATTTATGATGGTGCAATGTGGAACCATCATAGAGTTCGGTTGGCTGAACACAATTCCCCTGCAGATTCTACACATTTACTGTGAGCAGTGTCATAGAAGTTTAGCAAAATATTAATAGTAGCAAATCTCAGCATTCATTAATTAGTTCATAGCCCCCAAGAGTGCTCCCACATTTATTGCTGTTATCTATGAAGTTCTTCAAGTTAACTATTTTATATAAAAGGAAAAATTATTTTTAAAGTTTTAATAATCCTTTCCTAGTTCTTTAACCAGCTTTATAAATAAATTCTATTGAAACCATATTTATGATGAGTAATTCTTTAAAAATTTTCTCTTAAAAGCCTTTTGCCATTAATAGTTCAGTTAATTAAAAATGCATTATCCCTTAATCCTTTGTTAGATGCACAGCAGAATAAAACAGCTCATAATATTGAAGTTGGGAGTTTTTTTGGGATTGGATAGTTGAGGTTACAATTGATGGTTTATTAATGTAAACCTGGTGGGGGGTAAATCAAAGAACATTTCATGTTCCTATGTTTGCAAAAGAGATCTAATTTATAAGGGCATTATTTCTTTCCTACTGAATTCCTAAATGTTACTATTAAAAGACATAGAATATGTCTAATATAAACATGTGTATCCCAAGGGACAGTTAAAAAAGATTTCTAAACATGGAAAGTTTGTGGAAGAATCCAAAGTCAAATTAATATCCCAGAACTTGGATACAAACTTGGATTTTGGAAATGTTTTTCCAGATTAAAAAGGAGTTTTGGTGTGGGGCCCCATATGGAAAACATGCATAATTTATTTAAAAGACCAAAGCAAAAGTGAATTCACAGTTTGAAATATGGATAATTATGCTATAATTAAAGGACTAGTTTGCTTTTGTTTTAAAATTATTGTCTTTGGAGTTTCTACCCAATGCCATTACTATTCGGGGATTCAAAAGTTTAGTTTATTAAAAAAAAAAAAAAAGTTTAGTGTTTTTTTAATAGTCCTGAAAGTTTTTATCTTCCATTTAAATGCAACCTAACTTAATGAACTACTTCCTACCATCTTTTCACTACAACACAACAATGGGAACTTTACTGTCCCTTCCTTCATTGTGACTATTCATTTTACAGATTATTTCTGAATGAGGCCACAAAGTCAATGAAAACTGGTTTGATTGGATTGGCCACTTAAGTAAATGAATCAGTTCTATGATTCATTCAGTGAACCACTCTTACATGTTGGGTCCAATGGCTATACGTGCAGCATCTAATCCTTGATCCCAGAAGCCTTAGAGTTACAGTACCATGAAGATTCTGAAACGTTTTATCAATAATGCCACACATCATAGGAAGCACAGTAGGTCGTCAGCATTTCAAACACCCAACTCACCTTCTCCCATTTTATTAAAAAGCAAGCAAACAAAAACCTCAAGACTGTTATGTAGAGAAATAGGAATTTTTTTTTCACAATATCTAAAAATTCTTTATAATATATTCCAATGAATACATATTTTAACGTCTTCCAAGACCATAAAGAAATGAAGTATCTAGATATTCAAATATAAAAACTAGTTTTGAGGGTAAAATACTCAAGATGCAAGAAAGTTTAGAACATATATACTTGTAGTAGCAACTAAATGTTGGTTTCCACAAAAGTCTCTCTTCTCTCTAAATGTACATTGTATAGTTATATCTACTTAAATTATACAGTGATTCTCTATCTCTGAGATTAGCTATTCTATTAGATGCTCACTCAAGTAAATTGTACATATGAGGGATAGTGTATATATTTATTCCTTTGACATAAATTCTGGAAAAAATCAGATAAGCAAACCAGGAATATAAAATATATTGCTCTGTGGTTACCATTCCTGAATGTAGTTGGCCTAATAGATCAATATCCCCTTTCATTGTTCAAATTGAGTACATGAGCATATTACATAACTAAAAACTCTGATGACCAAGCACAGAAAGATATAGTTGGGAGATCAATTAGATACACCTTATGAGCAGTTTTAGTCTGATACCTTTAATGATAGGCGTAATCATCTTCATCATGCAACCTAGGTAGATTTAAATGAGTAAGCAGTTCGTATGTGGTCTGGCAACTAGTATTACTATTAAAAAGTGAAACCTAGCATTTTGTGGAGTTAGCGGAGAGGAAGAAGGAACAGTAGGTCTAAAAGTCGTGCTGAGGTTTGTCTGAACATTTCCAGATCCAATCCTTCTATGGGATCAACATTCTTCTTCTCTTGGCTGAGAGCATCTAGGGAGATGGCATTTGCACTATTGCTAGTGGGAAGGTGCCATTCTGCCCACCCAGATAATTACACTGAATTTAAGTAGAGGCAGGTCCATTCTGCTCAAAGAACTGTGGTGTCATCCTGCTGTACCCCTCAGGACTTGTACTCAGTTCACAGTGTGCACTCAATACATTTTTGCTAAATGAATGCAAAGTTGCCTCTTTTCATGGCAGAGCAAATCACACCGTGCAGCCCAGTCTCAAGTCCTAGACAGAAACATAAAGAGATAAAGGGAATGTAGCAACAATTCCTCCTCAGCCAGGAGAGAGAGGACAGGGTGTTAAAACCTCTGCTTCTTTCTTCATTCCCATTCACAATACCGATGTATTTGAATATTTCACAATATTGAAAAGGTTGTCTACCAAATTTCTTTGTGCTTACGGTGCCAAAAGTTTCCCTGATTATGGGAACAAACCACTTATCTTTAAATCCTCACAAGGAAAGTAGATTTCTGGGTGGTGGGGCTCAGGTCTCTGAGATAGAGCAGCCCAGGACGAGGCTGACTTTGCATTAATGTTGGGGCAAGGTTCCGTCTGCCAAGGAAAGCCGACCTAAGAGGAAGCCAGGTGGGTGAAGGGGATGGAAAGTAAAGGTGGAGAGGAGAAAGAAGGGAAGGAGGAGCAAAACAGGAAAGCAAAGAGGGAAACCAGAGAGAAGAAAAGATGGCACAAAGGGAGACAAAGCAAAGAGTGAAGGAATGAGAGAAAAACAAGACAAAGGTGAGGAAATGAGAGCAAGGAAAAGAAGGAAACCAGGAGAGACATTTAACAGTAAGTCCTGGACTGTGAGTAGCAAGAGAAGGGTCTGTATGTATCCATCTGCTTGAATGAAATTATTCTTACATAATCATCATTATTTCTGCATTTGGCTTTATCTTTTAAACCTGACTGCTATTTTTCCCCATTGTATTACTCTAGTAATATAAAAATGATCAAAACTTAAGTCATTATTAGACTTGATTTTAAAACTTTTCTACTGTGCTTTCTGAATATGTTTCTTTGCTATCAATTGCAGATTCGATTTTACAAGCTATGAAAACTAGCTTTTTTAAGTCCTGCAGAAAATTTTTTGAGCTAAACTGAAAAACCCAACCCAAATATTTCACATTTTATGCTGGTAGATCTAATTATATTCCTGGGTTCAGAGACTGGAAGTGTTTAATAAACATTAAGTGTTGATAGAATGATATAACCATCGGTATCCATCAAGTTTGTCCACTTAAAAACAACGCTGGTGATATTATACAATATCTGAAAGGAATTTTCCTAGATTCCCAAGACAGTGGGAGCTATCAGAGAATACTTCAAGGAATAATGTGACCAGCTTTGTGTTTGGGGGAAGATCCCTCTGGAAAAAAAGATTAAAGAAGAGCCAGGAGCTGCTTAGATGGCTATTTCGGTCATTCACAGGAGATCAAGAGAGTCTGGACTAGGGTAGGGGCAAGGATGGAGAAAGAGAGAGCCCACTTAAAGTTTTTCCTATATGTATGGAGGTGCCAGCCTAGACTGTGGCATAATTTTCTCCAACAATAAACAGTAGGTGACATTTAAGGCAGAGAAGCCAGAATGATCGATTTGTACTCAAGAGGTTGACCCATAAGAATGATGGGATGGCACTGAGGCTTGGGCCTGGAGAGAGAGAGAGAACAGAGAGAGGGAGAGAAAGAAAGAAAGAGATAGAGAAAGAGATGAGGCACCAGGTGTGTGCTCCCTGTCTGTCTCTCTTGTTTTTCTCTCTCTCTCCCGCAACGTGTTGAAAGTCCACTTGAGGACATAACAAGAAGGTACAGCTGCCTGCTGGCTACAAAGAGAGGCCTCACCAGAGCCCAACCCGGCTGGCACCCTGTAGTCTGGAGACTTTCAGCCTTCAGGGCGGTGAGAAAATAAATAAAAACCTCTGTCTGTGGTATCTTGTTATTGCAGTCAGAGTAGACTAAAAGAGTGGTAATGGTTGCACAACATTGTGCATGGACTAAAGCCACTGAATTGTACACTTCAAAATGGTTACAGTAGTAGGTTTTATGTTGTACTGCTGTACTTTACCACAATAACAAATAATAATAAAAAACAAATAGCTCTGTGAAGTAAAATTAAATCCTTGTAAGAAGAAAAGAGCAATAGAGGTGTTAGACTATGAAATTTCATTTAGATGTAAAAGAAAATGAAATACAGAAACTGACATAAATGAAAAAATAAGATAAAATGAGAACAAGATACCTACCTCAATGGTTAAAATGAAAAAGACTGACAATTCCCAAGTGTGGGTGAGATGTGGCAACTGAAGCCCTCATATGCTGCAGGCAGAAGTAAAAATTGGTAAAGTCACTTTGGAAAATGATTTGTCAGTATCTGATAAAGCTGATCAGCTGCGATCTTATGACCTTACTATTTCTGTCCTGGATATTCCTCTTCTTCAAAAGGAAAAGCATACATTTGTCTCAAAAGACATGGATAAGAACGTTCATACATACAGCTTTATCCATAATAATAAGAAACTGAGGTCAAGTTAAATGTTTGCCAATAGTAGCATGAATAAATTGTCATATATTTATGTACTGAAATATAGTATCTCTTGCAAGAACATGGTTAATCTTACAAATGTGACAGAGAGTGAATCAAGCAGAAAAAAAGGAGTGCACACTGCAGAATTCCTTTGACAGGAAGATCAAAAATAGACAATGCTAATCAATGATGTGGTTCCCTTTGATGAGGGCCAGGGATGACTTGGTATGGAACGAAAAGATTCTACAGTTTAAAATGTTTTATTTCTCAATCTTGGAGGGTTACATGAGTGTGTTCACTGTGTGAAAAATCATCAGGCTTTACATTTATGTTTTAATAATTTTGAAATGTTATAGTTCAGTTTTCTTTATAAAAAATAGAAAGTTAATGGAGATTCTTGGGGTTATTGTCTTAGAATCAGTTCTAAAAGAAAGCACATTTGCTAGTACCGTAACAGACACTTCAGCTGCCCAAAGTTGGGTTTCTCATACACTTCAGTTCATGGCTCAGTAGTCCGGGCAAGACTTCTCTTATCTTTTATGTTATTTTTGTTCCCTTCAGTCCCCATTTTCTCCCTCTCAGGTTTCCATTCTACTGTATTTAATATATATCCTTTCAACTCACTGTCCATTATTCTATGGTGAAATATGCATATCCTTTAAAATTTTGTGGTGGTGTTTATGTATGTGCATGTAATATATATAAATGGCACTCTGCTAAAATATCATTTTGTTTCTTACATATTAGACATAAACACTGATCATGAGATTTATTTGTGTTATATGGAAATACATTTATTATAATTACTACAGGGCATTCTACTGTGTAAAATGCATTTTACTCATCCATTACTTTCATACCAGACATGCAAGTTGCCTCCCCGTCCTCTCTACCTCCGGCTGTATGGGTTTCCTTATGGATCTGTGTGAGAGTTAGTTAAGCACATCTTAAAGGCTTTTCATCTTTAGCATCAGTCTTATTTCCATACAGATTTGATCACATTCTTATCAGGCTTTATAATTCTTTTTCCCTTTCCCCTAGTCTGATAAGAAAAAAAAAAAAAAAAATCTCAATATAGTCTTAATTTGCATTTTAAAATAACTACTCACTTTTTTTCACATTTTTTTTGGCCATTTGTATTTCTTTTTAGTCAACCACTTGTTCATGTAGTTCATTTTTATTCTAGGATTTTCTTTCTTGTTGACTTTTAAGAGTCATATATTAGCAAAATTGACTTATGGTTGTATATTGCAATTTTTTTTCATTTTAACTTTTTCATTTTCTTTTAACTTTATTGATGCTTCTTACAGTGATAGGGTAGTTTGTTCTGGGGTTTTGCTTGTTTGTTATTGTTATTTACTATCTTCTTTCACTTTTGGCTTTGGAGGTAATGCCTAAGAAGATCAAGAAATTTTCTAATTTAACTTTATGTTAAGAGGCAAGGGGAGTGTGGGGGAAGGTGAGTAAAGTTAAGAAGAACATTAATTTTATCAAGACATACCAGGGGAGAAAGTAACCAACCCAACCAAAGAGAACTATATTGTAAAACACATTTTTGATGTGAGAGGTTTTCCTAAAAAAACTCCAAGAATATATGATTTATTCAACTGGCTTATTTCTAATTTATAATTTTTACAATTAATTTAAAAGAGTAGTACACTATAATACCCCCTCTTGCCTTCTGACCTATCCATAATAATTGTGACTGATATTTCAACAAATGTGGCAATTTGTTTTAATTATGTAAAGACTTAATATCTATACCTTTAGACATACATAGTA
This sequence comes from Loris lydekkerianus, assembly GCA_963574355.1. Classification (NCBI taxonomy): domain Eukaryota; kingdom Metazoa; phylum Chordata; class Mammalia; order Primates; family Lorisidae; genus Loris; species Loris lydekkerianus. The sequence continues at coordinate 12,243 of CAUYPK010039908.1, read as the reverse complement.
TTTTGCTTTCAATGTACATTTTGCTGATATTCTGTCTTAGATTTTTCTCTTTTTTTGGCAGTAGTTGATTTTGTAAAGACTGTGAATGGCGTTTTCTATTGATGAAGGAAATGAGTCCTCCCTGTTATGGGGCAGCAGGAAGGAAGGGACGGAGGGAGGGAGGGAAGGAGAGAAGGAGGGAGAGAGAGAGGGAGAAGTTTTAATGAAATGTTAACAAACTAAATGTAGCAAAATATCAAAAGGATAATACATCATGGCCAACTGGATTTTATCTCAAGAATGCAAGACTGGTTGCATTAAAAAAAATCAGTCAATAGATTTTACCATATTAGCAGGATAAAAGAAAACTACAGAGGGAAAAAAAACATCCAGGCCCAACTAATGTCCTGCTCATCGTAATGACTGTGACGAAGGCAGTGAGCAAAACACAAACTTATCTCAAAACCTTATTATGCCACATATACTTACACCTGTAAGAATGGAGATAAATAGCCAATGGCTGTCCCCAGGCTACTGATAAATAAGCCATTTCCCCCTTCATTTACATTAAAGGCCAACCTTCCCTGTCACTGAGTCCTTATGTAATCTGAGTAACATAGACCTTCCATTCCACACGATAGTCAGTTTCAGCACACCATCATCAACAACCAACAAATACACAAAATTCCAACCCATGTTCTCTTCCAAAAGCATTGAAAGGCAGTGTGGGTTTTCAGAAATGCTGAAAGTGCCATTATCTATCTCTGCAGGCAGTGAAACTTGCTTAGCATTCTTTTTAATTATCTTTAATCATCATTTTAATCCCTCTTCTTGAAGTTCTACCTAAGCATTTTTTTTTTTTTTTTTTTGAGATAGAGTCTCACTATGTCACCCTTGGTAGAGTCTTGTGGTGTCACAGCTTACAGCAACCTCAAACTCTTGGGCTTAAGTGATTCTCTTGCTTCAGCCTCCCAAGCAGCTGGGACTATGAGTGCTTGCCACAATGTCCTGCTATTTTTTTCATTGTAGCTGTCATTATTGTTTGGCAGGACTGGGCTGGGTTTGAACTCGCCAGCTCCAGTGTATGTGGCTGGTGCCCTAGCTGCTGAGCTACAGGTGCTGAACCTTACCTAAGCATTGCAAATTCTTTGCTCCAAAACTGCAGGTCTATGTTGACATTCTCTTTTCCATCTCATTTTAGCCACCGTAGTACCTAGTCCTCTTCTAAATGATGCTGCCAACTGGAATAGACACCTTAAATGTATAGCCCAGCTCTTACCTCAATGGTGCAGCCCCTTGGAATTGAGGCTTAGGTCTGGACTTCATATTCTTTCCTGTTGTTTGCACTGTCTATGCACCTTTACTACTATGGTTTCATAATGCTGATAAGTTATGATCTTTTCCATTGTTCTTCTTTTTAAAATTTTTCTTGATCATTCTTGTTCCACATAAATTCCCAAATCATTCTTTTTTTTTTAACCTCTCCCTTGCTTGTTGTTTTCAAGTGAGATTTTAATTGGCATTCTGTTAAATGTACAGGTTATTTGGAAAAACATCTTTTTCATAAAATTATCTTTCTATCTGAAGACATGATTCATATTTCTATTTTCTTTGTCCTCTTCTTCATATAGGTCCCTATGCATCATGTTAATTTTATTTCTAGTTGTTTATAAATTTGTCCCAATTTTAACTGTTTACATTTTAAACTGGTTACCACTGGCATATAAGACAGCCACAGAATTATAGCATAGTAATTTTGTAATCAGATAAATTGATTAAAAGTCATATACAAGTTCTAACAGCTTTTAGTTCTTTTGGATTTGGGGGTGAATAATCTTGTTTGCAAAGAAGAATAATCTCATTTTCTTTTTATTTTCTTATTTTATTGGCTAGAATTTATAGCACAGTGCTGAATACAAGAAGTTATGGTGGGTATTTTTGTCATGTTCTTGACCTTAGAGGACATTTTAGTGCTTCACATTAAGTATAATACCTCATTATTGGTTACCTTCGGTGTTTAGAAAATATCCTCTTCCAGTTTGCTGCTGCTTGCTATCAGAAATGGGGATAGATTTTCATCAAATACTTTTCCGGTACCTACTAAATGTATTGTTCATGTCCTCTGATGGATGTATATGACTAAATATTATTTTAACTTGAAGTAAACTAAAGAAGCCTAAGCATAGAGGGTCTGTGCTACACCATTTATGCTGAGGGGGTTCCTTGACTAGGGTTGTCATATTTTCTTGGCTATATTGCAGGGTGATCTTCCAGAAATTTTTAATATAAGCTTTCCAGAGAATGTCTGGTGGTACAGAAATGAGTGTGATTTTGGAGACATATAGATCCTGTAGACCATCCAGACTACTTACCTAGGTACCTGAGTCATCTATTATATAGGGTAAGCTCAAACATAAGGGAAATTTATCCCTTGCTCACATAGATAGCCCTGAATAGTGCTGATTTGTTGAAGAATTTAGAAGTGGAGAGAGGAAGAGAAGCTCTGTTCCACGTTGTCACTCAGTGAACCAGCTCACAGAGAATTGTGTTCCATGATCTCCATAGATACATTTCCATAGCTGAGGAAACAGAAAAGAACAAGGCAGACTATTCATGGGGGATGTTATGGCCCAGCAGGGAAGTGGAGTACATCACTTTTTTTCATGCTTCCTTGGCTGGAGTGCAGTCACATGGCCACATCTAACTGCAAGAGACTGGGAAATGAAGTCTAGCATGTGCCCAGGAAGAAGAAACCATTGTTGTGTTGACAAAATAATGGTCTTTGCCACAGGCCTGATTTTCCAGGTTCTGTAGAGGACTTTTGTTATGTATTCCATCTCAATATAGCCTTACGGGCTCCTAATTTTAATTCACATACCCACTGTCACAATCTTAGCTTTACATTCATAGGAATTGCCAGAAACTACTGTTTGTAACCATAAAATTACATTTGTCTCAGTGAGATTTAAGCAGTTTGTGTATCTGAATCTCATTTGTGAAGCTTTCCAGAAACTGTCTGGTAGTACAGAAATGGGCGTGACTTTGGTGATATATAGACCCTATAAACTCTCCAGACTACTTAACTTTTCCATGGAAGAGTAACCTAAATTTCTGAGTTACGCCTCATTTTTGTCAAATCAAAGACCTTATTCCAGCTCCTACTGCCTGGCATGTTACCTCGTGTTCAGCATGAAGTGTGAGGCTCACAGCATAGGGGATGAAGAGCGGGAACAGTTGAGTCAGGAATATCTGGGCTCTGGTCCCAGGAATCCATTGCATGATCATAAGAAAGTTCCTTAATGAGTCTTTGTCTCATGTTCCCTTAACCCTAAAATAGACATAAGAATAGTATCTACCTATAGGACCGTGTGAAGGTTAAATGAAACGATGAACCTGATGTCTCTAAAGCGCCTACGTAACTAGGTGGTTAATGATCAGATGGTAATGGTTTGGGTAAATATTAAGCTGGTAATAGTCGGTGCAAAAGTTGGCCTGTAGGTATGATTAAAATAATTTATCAACTCTCTTCATCGGAATCTGCTAGGAAGGTTTTAAAATAAACTAAAATATATTTAGAATGTTATTTGGACTCCACCCATGTATTATCACAAAGTCCTAGGAGCTAAAGTCAGGGTGTGTATCAACCATTGTGACTTAGTCCATGGGACCTTTGTCATGCACTGTCAAGAAAGAAGATATGGCAGCTTATCAGCCATGTGGTACAACCTTTAGCAGTGGTGAGTGTATCAGACCAGGCTGATATCTTCTGAAATGTTTCACCCGTGAAGAAAGTAGTAGTTCTTCTCTGGTCAGACGAAAAGATAGTCACTTATTTTTCCAGACACTTCATTTTAGAAATTTAAACTGTGTTTTGTTCCAAAAGGGGATTTGAAATTGCTCAAAAGTATAATGCAAGATTAAAAGAGTAAGTGAAGAAATTGTAGAAATCTGAGTAAGAAATATGAGATAAAACCAGAGGTAACATTATTACACAAATGCTTCTCCAAAAGTCCCATATAAGTTGAGAAATATGACCTAGTATTTGAATGAGCTGCCTAGCATCAAAAGTGAAAAGAATGAAACCTTTTCAAGAAAATTGTTCAGGAAAATTATAATCATTTGATTATGGAATTCTAAAAGAAATTTCTCCTTTGTATAACAACTGTTACGTCTCAGCAACACTTATACAGTGAAAATAAGTCCTCTGTGTAAGCAGCTAAGGGAAGAACTTGATATTTATACACATTTGTTTTAATGCAAACAGGACTGAAAATATTTGCCCTCCTTGATTGGCAAATTCTGTTAGATAAGGAAGGGCAGATGTCATGAATATCTGGATCATACAGTTTAAAATTTATGTGGTGATTTTTAATTCCTTTGAATTCCTATAGCTAAATACATTACATTTCAGAGAATGCTTAGAAAAGAATTTTGTGACAAAATAGGACTTTTACATTAAACTCTGTAAATCCTGTTTTTTTCTTCCTGCTCAACTCGGACTGTTCTTTTTATATCTCTTTGGGGTACTTAATGAACAACATTTATTGTAATGATGATTTGAACAACATAGATGATTTGCTACCAACCTGCCTACTCTTTTCCTCTTCCTATTAAGACTGGTTTTGTGAGTGTTTTCAAACAAGTAAATTGACCAATAAAGTAGTTCAGAAGAAAAGAGTTAATAGGAACAAAAGGGACAAGGCAGTACATGTTTTTACAGTCTCTTATTTTTGTCCCAGTGCTCTTATAGACGCAGAAGTGGAGCAAATGCATACTTTCTGGAGCACAGTCAGCCTGTGCAAAGGCTGTCCTGCATTTGGAATTAGTTCTGGAAGCAGAACAGAGGTGTGTTTTTCATTATACCACATTGGAGTTTTGCATTCGAGAGTATAATTACTAAACCCAGCCCTGAAACCACTGCAAAAACATCACATGCTTCTTGTACATATTTTTTTCCCTTTAAACTGGCACTCAAGTGCCCACCAAGAGCCCTGTCCACAGTAGGGTTATTTTGAAATTCTTTTCAAACACAGAAGTAACGTGGCTCTCATTCACAAAAGAAGTTTTATCAGAACTTAAACATAGTATTATTCTTAAATTACAGATAACTAGGTGCCTTTAGTGTGTAATGACTGTTATTCTAAGACCCTGAGTCAGGCTCTGCCTATGTATGAAACACTCTCTAGGAGTCCTGCACTCAGCAGTGCTCCTGTATCTCTTTCAGGCCTAAAATGAACTAGTGCTACAAATCTGAATTTCAGAAGGTCAATTCAGTTTAGAGTTCAACTTCCATTTAATTTAGAGTTTAGAAACAGGAGGAATCGGGCCAAGATGGTGAACTAGAAATAGCCCATGCACGCTTCTCTCAAAGAGAAGATCAAAAATTGAAAGTATACACTCACCTACAAAAGGACCTTTTCGGAAAAAGCATTGTGAATCATAAGAGAAGTGATGAGAGAAGTGTGGCCCAGAGTGAAGGTGATAGGAATGAGGTAATCTGCTCAGTAAAATTAGAAGGTTCCTGGGGGGAGGGTTCCACATGAAGGATAGGAGGAAAAAAATCCTGGGCTCTGTTCTCCCCCATGAACATTGCAACCTGAGCTGCAAGGGGGCCTCCATCACCATCAAAGACCTCTGGGCTGATTAGAGAGTTGCTTAGAGACTCTGCAGTGACATTGCACTGGAGAGCAGGCTCAGGAGGGACCAAGTGGCTTCTGTTCTTAGATCACTGTAACTCTTGCCATTGTAAGGTCTTGGGTACAGAGTGTCTGATCCACATATGGGTTGATTTTCCTGCAGCCACCTTCACATAGCCCCTGTAGGGATGGGGAGGGAGCAGGGAGAACAGGTGTTCTCATGTGCCCTGTGACTGGGACCCAAGCACCCCTCCTTTCCATAGGGGATTTGAATAGAACAGGCACCACCCACACCACCTGAGAAACCCTATGGTGACTCCCTCAGCAGGACCTGCTACAGGGAGAGAGTTCCAGCAGTCCAGCAGCTCAGCCACACTTCCAAGGTTCCCACACTGCCACCCAGCCCCACATCTACACTCTCAAGGTTCCCATGTACTGCCAGGGGGGACCTGCCCTTGTAGTCCAATGTTCTGCAATGGACTCATTAGCTGCATGCTGCCATTGCAACTAGAACTGGGTGGAGTGAACTCCTGCAGCCCAGACAACCACCACCACTTATGTAGCCTCATCCAGCTGCCACTGCCATTGCCACTGTTTCAGGGCACCTGAGCAATGCAATCTATGGCAGCTTCTGTAAAGAGGGACTTCCCAAGCCCTCCAGCCCAAGCTTCCAATAGCTGCCTGGGAAGAGCCCACTACTCTGCATAAAAATCATCCAGCCCCAGCTTAGACTGTGACAATCATAGGTGACTGGAACAACAGCTGCATTACAGGCTCTCAGTACATCTACCTCTCTCTTGTCAGGTCATTCTCCAAAGTAGGACAGAAAAGTGTCAGCCATCCAGGGACCTCTCCTTCTTCTCACTAAGAGAAGAGTTCCCAGCAAATGAGAACAGGTGTGCTGCAAACCTATCTACCCTGAGATGAGAGAAGAGGTTTTGGATGAGAAGAAATAAGCAAAAAAATTCTGGCAACATGAAAAAATAAGCTAGTTTGGTAACTTCAAAGAATAACAATAGTTATGATTTAATAAAAAAAAAAAAAAGAAAGAAAGAAAAGAAAAGAAAAACAAAGACTAACAATAGCTCTATAGCAAAGAACCCAGCCAAAAGGAAATGGTCAAAATGCCAGAAATAAAATCCAGAATATGGACAATAAATAAGGTTAATGAAACTGAAGGGAAATTTGATAACCAATCCAAAGAAACAAACAAACAAACAAAAAAATCAGGACATGAGTTAAAAAAAAAAATGAAAATGTCTTCTGAAGAGACAGACAAGGTAAGAAAGGATATAATAAAACTTAAAGAAATAAGCCATTTAGGGAATTTCAAAATACAGCAGAAAGCTTCAACAACAGGGTACACCAAGCAGAAGAAAGAATCTCAGAACTTAAAGACAAGGTTTTTTAACTAATGCAATGATAGATGCAGAAAACAGAATAAAGAAGAGTGAATAATCACTCAGAGAAAAATTGAACCATGTGAGTGAACCAATATATGAATTATAGTTAGCCCTGAGGGAGAAGAAAGAAAATCATAAAGCTTGTAAAAGCTATTTGAGGAAATTATAAGGAAATCTTTGATGACATCATCATAGATTCAGATATCCAAATACAAGATGGTCATAGAACCCTGGGAAAATGCGTAGCAAATAAGAAATCTCCAAGATACATAGTAATCAACCTTGTCAAAGTTAAAATGAAGGAGAAAATTCTACATGCAGTATGAAGAAAGCAACGAGTAACCTACAAAGGAAAATCCATCAAACCAACAGCAGATTTCTCAGTGGAAGCTTTACAAGCCAGAAGTATTGTGGCCCCATTTTTAGTTATCTTAAATAGAAAACTACCAGCTAAAAATTCTGTATCCTGTAATATCAAGTTTCCTAAATGATGGAGAAATAAATAAAGACTTTTCCAGACATATAAACACTAATAAAATTCATCATTATTAGACCTGCCCCATAGGAAATGCTTAAAAGTGCACTATACATGAAATAGGCCAGTAGATACCCACCAATATAAAAACACCTGAAAGTTACAGCATATAACTCTTATAAAACAACAACATACAAAAAGGCAAACAAAACAACGTGTCATCCAACTTGATGAAGAGAACGGCATTGCAAATATCAACACTAACACTGAATGCAAACAGTCTTAATGCTTTACTTAAAGGACATAGATTGGCTGAATAGAGGGAAGGTAATTGGTAGCACCACACCTATGGTGCATCTTACAAGGGTACATGTGAAACTTACTAAATGTAGACTATAAATGTCTTAACACAATAACTAAGAAAATGCCAGGAAGGCTATGTTAACCAGTGTGATAAAAATAGGTCAAATGGTATGTAAAACCAGTGCATGGTGCCCCAGGATTGCATTAATGTATATAGCTATGATTTAATAATTAAAAAATAAAAAAAGAAAGGAAAAACAAGAAAAAAAAAATACTTAGCACAAATGGAAGCCAAAGGTGAGCGAGTATAGCTGTTCTCATACCAGATACAATAGAGTTTAAATTAACAACAGTAAAAGAAAAAGACAAAGATGGTCATGATATAATGGTAAAGAAAACAATTTAACAAGAAGTCATAACAATCCTAAATATATGTGTATATATATTATATATCTATATCTATACATTTAATGCAAGAGCTCTCAGATTCATAAAACAAATTGTATCTAAGCAAAGAAATAAACAGTAGCATCAAAATTGCTAGGGACTTTAACACCTCACTGACAGAAAATCAATAAAGAAACATCAGACCGAAACAAGACTCTAGAAAAAATTTCCCTAATAGATCTTTATAGAACATTCTACCCCAAAACTACTGACTATACATTCTTCTCATGAGCACATGAGACATTTTCCAAGATTGATTATATCTTAGGCAACAAAACAAGTTTCAGCAAATTAAAAAAAAAAAAATTGAAATCATAACATGTATCTTCTCAGACCATAGTTGGAAAAAACTAGAAATTAAGTCTAAGAGAAACTTCCAAATCTACACAAAATTATGAAAATCAAACAGCCTGCTGCTGAATAATTCTTGGGTCAATGATGTAATTAAGATGGAAATTAAGATATTTCTCTAACTGAATGACAGAGGGGACACAAGCTTTCAAAATCTATGGGATACAAAAGCAGTGCTAAATGGAGAATTCATAGGCTTAAATGTCTACATCAAAAAGACAACAAAATCATGAATTTACACACCAATGTCACATCCCAAGGAAGTAGAATAAGAGAACAAATCAAACCCAAAGCCAGCAGAAAATAAGAAATAACAAAGCTCAGAGCAGAACACAACAAAATGGACCCCCCCCCCAAAAAAAAACGATTATCCAAAAAAAAAATTGGTTCCTTGAAATGATAAAATCTATAGACCACTGGCCAGATTAACCAAAATATGAAGAGAAAGAACTCAAATAACCTCAATCAAAAAGGAAAAAGGAGGCATTACAACCAATACCACAGAAATACAAAATACCATCCATGAATACTATGAAAGCTTCTGTGGACACAGACTAGAAAACCTAGAGAAAATAGCCAAATTCCTGAAAACACACAACCTTTCAAGCCTAGATCAAGAAGAAATAGAATCCTGACCAGTACATTAATGATCAGCAAGATTAATGCAGTAATAAAAAATCTCCCAACAATAGCAAAAAAAAAAAAAAAAAAAAAAAAAAAAAAAAGCCCTAGACCAGATAGACTCACAGCTGAATTCTACCAGAGCTTCAGAAAAGAACGGGTACCTATTCTACCAAAAGTATTCTATAATTTCAAGGAGGGACTCCTCCCTAACTCATTCTATAAAGCCAGTATCACCTTGATACCCAAACCAGGAAAGGACGCAAGAAAAAAAGAAAACTACAGAACAATATTCCTCATGAAACTACATGCAATAATTGTCAATAAAATTCTAGCAAACTGTGCCAAATGCAAGGGTATATGTCGGATCTATTAAGTACAGAGTATAAATGTTTTAACATAATAATTAAGAGAATGAGATGAGGTATATATTAACCAGTGTGATGTAAACATTCCTAATTCTATTTGAAATCAGCACATTGTACCCCATAAAGGCATTAATGTATACATGATCTATGTGTTTATGATTTAATTTAAAAAATAATAATAATATTAACATAAATGGGATAAATTCATAGATTGGCAAAGCAGATTAATAAACATGACCTAAGCATAAAAACACAATTCTAGCAAACGAAATTCAATAGCACATCAAAAAGATAATTCACCATGATTAACTGGGTTTCATCCCAGGGACACAAGGATGATTCAACACACACAAATTAATATGATTGACCACATAAACAGAAACACAAACGAAGACCATATGATCATCTCAATAGATGCAGAAAAAGCATTCAATAAAATACAGCACTCTTTAACAATAAAAAAAATCTTCAAAAAATTAGACATAAAAGGAATATACTTCGAAATTATAAAAGCCATATATGACAAACCCATAGCAGACTTCATACTGAATGGAGAAAAGTTGAAAGCATTCCCACTAAGAACTGCAATAGACCTTTGTGCCCACTATTACAACTTGTATTCAACATCATACTAGAAGTCCTAACTAGAGCAATTAGGCAAGAGAAAGAAATAGACCTCATCCAAATTTGGTATGAGAAGATCAACTGGTGACAATATGATTCTGTATCTAGAAAACCCTAAAGACTCCACTAATAGACCCCTAGAATTGATAAATAAATTCACCAAAGCTCAAGTTACAAAATTATTGTACACAAATAAATAGCATTTCTATTTACTAATAACAATTAAGTTAGGAGTCAAATCAAGGCCTCAGTACCATTTACAATAACTACAAAGAAAATAAAATACCTAGGAATATACTTAACCAAGGAGGCAAAAGATCTCTACAAGGAGAACTACAAAACATCAGTGAAAGAAATCATAGATGACACAAACAAATGGAAATACATTTCATGCTTATGGATTGGTAGAATCAACATTGTCAAAATGTTCATACTGCCCAAAGTAATTTACAGATGCAAAGTAATGTCATATTTCACAGATCTAGAAAAAATAATTTAAGCTTCATCTGGAACCAAAGAAGAGGCCAAATAGCCAAAACAATCCTAATCAAAAGGAATAAATCTGGAGGTATTACATTACCTGACTTCGAATTATACTACAAGACTATAGACTTGTCTTTTGGTTACTATAGTAACCAAAACAGCATAGTACTGGTATACAAGTAGAGACATAGGCCAGTGGGACAGAATAGAGAATGCAGAAACAAAGCCATATACCTACAACCAACTGATCTTTGACAAAGCAGACAATAACATACACTGTGGAAAGGAGTATACATTATTTTATTTTATTGAATAAATGGCACTGGGAAAAATGGATAGCCACATGCAGAAGAATGAAATGGGACCCCTATTTCTCACCATATGCAAAAACGAATTCAAGATAAATAAAAAGCTTAAATGTAACACATGAACTTATAAAAATCCTTGGAGAAAACTTAGGAAAACCTCTTCTAGAAATCAGTCTAGGCAAAGAATTTATGAATAAGACCCCAAAAGCAAATACAGCAACAACAAAAATAAATAAACAGGACTTAATTAAATTAAAAAGCTTCTGCACAGCAAAGGAATTAATCAACAGAGTAGATGGACAACCTACAGAGTGGGAGAAAATATTTGCAAACTATAAATCTGACAAAGTATTAGTATCCAGAATCTACAAAAAACTTACACAAATCATCAACAACAACAACAACAACAAAAGACAAGCAACACCATTAAAAAGTGGGCAAAAGACACAAGCAGAAGTTTTTTAAAAGAACAGACAAATGCCCAACAAACATATGAGAAATGCTTAAGATCACTCATTATCAGGGAAATACAAATTAAAACCACAATGAGACACCACCTTTCCCCGTCACAAAGGCCATTATTACAAAGTCAAAAAACAATAAATGCTGCTGTAGATGCAGAGAGAAAGAAACACTTACACCCTGTTGGTAGAACTAGAAATTAGTATTACCGCTATGGAAAAAAATTTAGAAATTTCTTAAAGAAATAAATGTACTCTGTGGATTCTAGTTATTAAACCTTTGTCGGAGACATAACCTGCAAATATCTTCTCCCATTCTGAGGGCTGTCTGCTTGCTTTGCTTACTGTGTTCTTGGCTGTGCAGAAGCTTTTTAGTTTGATCAAGTCCCAATAGTGTATTTTTGAAGCTGCTTCAATTGCCTGGGGGGGTCCTTCTCATAAAAAACTCGCCCAGCCCAATTTCTTCAAGGGTTTTCCCTGAACTCTCTTCTAGTATTTTTATAGTTTCATGTCTTAAGTTTGAATCTTTGATCCAGTGAGAGTCTATCTTGGTTAATGGTGAAAGGTGTGGGTCCAGTTTCAGTCTTCTACAGGTTTAATAACTAGAATCCATAGAGAACTCAAATGCATTAGCAAGAGAAGAACAAGGGATCCCATCGCAGACTGGGCAAGGGACTTGAAGAGAAACTTCTCTGAAGAAGACAGGTGCACGGCCTTCAGACATATGGAAAAATGCTCATCATCTTTAATCATCAGAGAAATGCAAATCAAAACTACTTTGAGA
>CAUYPK010039907.1:0-12637 GCA_963574355.1 Loris lydekkerianus | reverse complement strand
GACTTTAAGTGTCTTTCCCACAATTTATTTGAAGATTTTTATTGTTTCATGCCTTAGATTTAGATCTTTTATCCATCTTGAACCAAGTTTTGTGAATGGAGAAAGGTGTGGGTCCAGTTTAAGTCTTTACATGTGGTTATCCAGTTCTCCCAGCACCATTTATAGAATAGGGATTCTTTCCCCCAGTTTATGCTCTTGTTTGGTATATTAAAGATTAGGTGGCTATAAGATGTTAGTTTCATCTCATGGTTTTCTATTCAGTTCTAGATGTGTACATCTCTGTTTTTTTTTTTTTTTTTTTTTCTTTTCCAATACCATGCTGTTTTGATCACTATAAACTTGTAGAAGTCTAAAGTCTATTAGGCTGATAGGCTGATGCCCCTAGCTTTGTTTTTATTACTAAGAACTGCCTTAGCTATACAAGTTTTTTCTGGTTCAACACAAAATTAAGAATCATTTTTTCTAAGTCTTGAAAGTACGATGTTGGTATTTTAATTGGGATGGCATTGAATTGGTAGATTGCTTTGGGAAGTATAGACATGTTAACAATGTTGATTCTTCCCAGCAGTGAACTTGGTATGTTCTTCCATTTTTAATATCTTCTGGTATTTCTTTTCTTAGGGTTTTGTAATTTTCTTCATAGAGATCCTTCACCTCTGTTGTTAGGCGTATTCCTAAATATTTTATTTTATTTGAAGCTATGGTGAAGGGAGTTGTGTTCTTAATTAGCCTCTAATCTTAGCTGTTATTGGCATATACAAAGGCTACTGACTTGTGGGCATTGATTTTATATCCTGAGACATTACTGTATTTTTTGATGACTTACAGGAGTCTTGTGATTAAGTCTTTGGTGTTCTCTAAGTGTAAGATCATATCCTCAGCAAAGAGCAAGATTTTGACCTCTGCACCCATTTGGATACCATTTATTTCCTTCTCTTGTCTAATAGTATTAGCTAGAACTTCCAGCTCTATGCTGAATAGTATAGATAGGGGATAACCTTGTCTGTTTCCAGCTCTACATGGAAAAACTTTCAGTTTTACTCCTTTCAGTACAATATTAGCCATGAGTTTATTATAGATGGCTTGAATTAATTTAAGAAATGTGCCACTTATTTATATATTCTTCAGTAATCTAACTAGAAAAGGAAGCTGAATTTTATAGAATGTTTTTTCTGCATCTACTGAGAGGCTCATATGATTTTTTTTTTTTTTTTTTTGTTTCTTCTGATATGGTAAATTACGTTTACAGATTTGCATGTGTCAAACCAGCCTTGTATCACTGGGATGAAACCTACTTGATTGTGATGTATGACCTTTTTATTTCTTTTTCTTTTTTTTTCTTTTTTTGATGTATGACTTTTTTAATGAGAAAGTATAATCTATTGACAAGAATTTTATTGAGACTTTTTTGCATCTATATTCATTAATGAAATTGGTCTGAAGTTCTCCTTTTTAGTTGAATCTTTCCTGTTTTGGTATCAGGGTGGTGTTTGCTTTGTAGAACATGTTGGGAAAGAGTCCTTCCTTGTCAAGTTTTTGAAATAATGTCTGTGGTATGGGTATAAGCTCTTCCTTGAAGATTTAATAGAATTCTGATGTGAAGCCATCAAGACCAGGGCATTTTTTAGTTGGGAGATTTTCTATTGTTTCCTCAATCTTGGTGCTTGAAAACCATCTGTTTAGGAGATATATGTTTTCTTGGTTAAGTCTAGGAAGAGTACTGATCCAAGTATTGATCCATTTCCTCCACATTGTCAAATTTCTGGGCATAGAGTTTCCTGTAGTATTCAGAAATAACCTCTTGTATCTGTGTCATCTGTTGTTATTTACTCTTTATAATTTCTGATTGAGGTTACTAGAGGTGTTACTTTTCTGTTTCTAGTTAGCCTGGCCAAAGTTTTTTCAATTTTATTTATTTTGAACAACTAAATTTTTCCCAGTAATTTTGTGATTTTTTTTTTTCAAATTCATTAATCTCTGATTTAACTTTATGTTTTTCTTAAATCATAACTGTGTACACTGATGCATTTAGGGGGTTCAGTGTATTTATTTTATATACAATGTGAAAGTTTTACATCAACCTGATTAACACATAGATCAACTCTCTTACTTATTTGTTGTGGTAAGAAAATAATACTCTTTTCATAATAGTTTTAAAATGTACCATTGCATTATGCACATTAGGTTAGGTCTCCCTGAATGCTCTACCTCTTCCTGGCATCCACCCTTCCCACCCCTCTCTCTCCTCTTCCCTTCTCCTTTATGGATTATAGTTATGTTTTACCATTTGTATGAATGTGTAGATGATTATATATTGATTTCATAGTAGTATTGTGTACATTGGATACTGTTTTTTTCCCATTCCTGAGATACTTTACTGCAAAGAATTTGTTCCAGCTCCATCCAGGTAAACATAAAAGAGGTAAAGTTTCCATCTTTTTATGGCAGCATAGTATTCCATGGTGTACATATATCACAATTTGTTAATCCATTCATGGGTCGATGGGCACTTGGGTTGTTTCCATATCTTTGCAATTATGAACTGGGCTTCGGTAAAAATCTGGTGCAAATGTCTTTATTGTAAAATGATTTTTGATCATCTATGTATATACCTAGTAGAGGAATTGCAAGATCAAATGGTAGGTCTACTTTTAGTTCCTTGAGTATTCTCCAAACTTCTTTACAAAATGGTCATATTGGCTTGCATTCCCACCAACAGTATGGAAGTGTTCCCTTTTCTCAGCATCCATGCCAACATTTGTAGTTTTAGGATTTTATAATGTGGGCTAATCTTAGTGGAATTTGATCATATCTCAAACTGGCTTAGATTTTCATTTTTCTGATAATTAAAGATGATGAGCATTTTTTCATGTGTTCATAGGCCTTTTTCCTGTCTTCCTCAAAGAACTTTCTGCTCAAGTCTCTTGCCCACATAGAAATGGGGTTACGAGTTCTTTCCTTATTGATTAGTTGGAGTTCTTTGTGGATTCTAGTTATCAGACCTTTGTCAGAAGCATAGCCTTCAAAAATCTTCTTCCATTATGAAGACTATCTGTTTGCTTACTTAGTGTGCTGTTCGCTGTGCAGAAGCTTTTTCATTTGATCAGATCCAAGTAATGTATTTTTGATGTTGCTTCAATTGCTCGAGGGGTCTTCCTCATAAACTATTCTCCCAGGCCGTTCTTTAAAGATTTTCCCTGAGCTCTCTTCTAGTATTTTTATAGTTTCATGTCTTAAGTTTAAATATTTTATCCAGTGAGAATACATTTTTGTTAATGGTGGAAAGTGAGAGTCCAGTTTCAGTCTTCCACATGTCACCCTCCAGTTCACTCAGCATCATTGGTTAAATAGGGAATGTTTTCCCCAAGGAGTGTTTTTGATAGTCTTATCAAAGATCAAATGAAGATAAATGGCTGGATTCATCTCTTGGTTCTCTATTTGGTTCCATAAATCTACATCTCTATTGTTGTGCCAATACCAAGCTGTTTTGGTCACCATAGATTTATAGTATAGTCTGAAATCTGGAAACGTTATACCCCTTGATTTTTTTTTTTTTTTTAATTTCTGAGTAAGGTATTGGCTATTAAAAGTTGTTTTCTGATTCCAAATATATCAATGTACTATTATTTCAAGTTCTCTAAAGTATGATAAATGGTGCTTTAATAGGGACTGCATTAAATGTTCAGATTGCTTTGTAAACTACGGACATTTTAACAATGTTAATTGTTCCCAGAGATTACCTTACAAAAGATGTGAAAGATTTCTATAAGGAGAATTATGAAACTCTGAGAGAAGAAATAGCTGAAGATGTTAACAAATGAAAAAATGGACTAATTTTTCTTTTCTTTCTCTCTCTTTCTGTCTTTTTTTTTGTTTGTTTGTTTGAGACAGTCTTTTTTTTTTATTATTAAATCATAGCTGTGTACACTAGTACAATCATGGGGCACCATACACTGGTTTTCTAGACCGTTTGACACATTTTCATCACACTGGTTAACATAGCCTTCCTGGAATTTTCTTAGTTATTGTGTTAAAACATTTACATACTGCATTTACTAAGTTTCACATATACCCTTGTAAGATGCACCACAGGTGTAATCCCACCAATTACAATCCCTCTGCCAACCCCCCCTTCCCACCCTTTCCCCCTTCCCCCGATTCTTAGGTCATAACTGAGTTATAGCTTTCATGTGAAAGCCATAAATTAGTTTCATAGTAGGCTGAGTACATTGGATACTTTTTCTTCCATTCCTGAGATACTTTACTAAGAAGAATGAATATGTTCCAGCTCCATCCATGTAAATATGAAAGAGGTAAAGTCTCCATCTTTCTTTAAGGCTGCATAATATTCCATGGTGCATATATACCACAATTTATTAATCCATTCGTGGATCGATGGGCACTTGGGCTTTTTCCATCACTTAGCAATTATGAATTGGGCTTCAATAAGCATTCTGGTACAAATATCTTCGCTGTGATGTGATTTTTGGTCTTCTGGGTATATGCCTAGTGGAGGAATTATAGGATTGAATACTATCTCACCTCTCGTAGAGTGCCATGGTGTCATGGCTCACAGCAACCTCAAACTCTTGGGCTTAAGTGATTCTCTTGCCTCAGTCTCCCAAGTATCTGGGACTACAGGCACCCACCATGATGCCCAGTTATTTTTTGTTGCAGTTGTCATTGTCATTTAGCTGGCTTGAGCCGCATTTGAACCTTCCAACCCCAGTGTATGTGACTGGCGCCCTACTCACTGAGCTATGTGTGCTGAGCCAGGCCTAATTTTTCTATTTTTACTAGAGACCGAGTCTAGCATTTTCTCAGGCTGGTCTTGAACTCTGGAACTTAAGAAGAAATTCTGCCCTGGCGTCCCAGATTACCAGACTGAGCCACCCCATCTGGCCAATAAATATACCATGAGCATGGTATGTTTTTCCATTTGTTAATATCTTCAGTTATTTATTTTCTTAGAGTTTCATAATTCTAACTGTAGAGATATTTCAAATCCTTTGTTGGGTAAATTCCCAGATATTTCATCTTCTTTGGCACTACTTTAAAAGAAATAAAGTCCTTGACTAAGTTTGTAGTTTGACTATTATTGATATATATGAAAGCTACTGATTTGTAAGTATTGATTTTGTGTCCTGAGATGCTGCTGTATTCCTTGATCACTCCGAAGAGTTTTTTAGTTGAGTTCCTGGGATTTTCCAGGTATAGGATCATATCATCAGTGAAGAGTGAGACTTTAATATCCTCTGACCCTATTTGGATACCTGTGATTACCTTCTCTTGCCTGATTATTATGGCTAAGACTTCCATTACTATGTTGAATAGCAGTGTAGATAATGGAGTGGAGATAGTGGGCATTCTTGCCTAGTTACTGATCTGAGTGGAAATTTTAAAAGGCCTACCCTCACAACCTTCTTGGTATCTTCTCACAATGGCCACCCCTTGGTTGTGGAGACCTTTCCAGTATGGATGTCTCATCTGCTGCCAAATTGATGGCAAATTGGCTCCAACCAGCACTCAAATCTGGCTTCTGTATACTATTAACATCTGCCCAATCGTCCAATCTTTGCACTCAGCATGCAGTTTCCCCTGTGAGCTGAAAACTGAAATAAGGCTTCCTCCCATCCGTGGACTCTGTGGAGGGGCCAGAAATTCCTTGTGGCTTTCATAAACTTGCCTAGTGTGTCAGATCTCCACCACTCTGATTCATGTCCTATATCCAATAGGTCACCACCTCACTGTGCACCCCAAGCCACAAATCTAGGTAAGCTACCTGTGCCAGGTATAGTTTCATTTTCTCCCATTCCCCAGTTGTACTAGGAGAGCTCAGCCAAACAATCCTTCTGGTATGCCATCTTGCTCCAGTTTCCAGGCATTGATCCATTTCCTCCATATTGTCAAATTTCTGAGCATAGAGTTTTTTGTAGTATTCAGAGGCAATCTCTTGTATTTCTGAGATATCTGTTGTTATTTCTTCTTTATCATTTCTGATTGTGGTTATCAGAGATTTTAATTTTATGTCTGTTTCTATTTAATCTGGCCAAACTTTTATTGATTTTATTTATTTTTTCTAAGAACCAACTTTTTGTTTCATTAATATTATAAATTTTTTGTTTTTAAATTCATTAATCTCTGATTTGATTTTGGTTATCCCTTTTCTTCTGCTGGGTTTAGGATTAGATTGTTCTTCTTTTTCCATTTCCTTAAGATGATTCATTAGTTTGTTGATGTGCTCTCTTTCTGTTTTTCAGAGGTAGGCATCTAATGCAGTAAATTTTCCTCTTAGGACTGCTTTTGAATTATCCCACATGTTTTGATAATTTGTAGCTACACTGTTGCTATGTTTCAATAATTTAACAATTTCTTCCTTTATCTCTTCCTTGACCAAACTATTATGTAGCATAAAGTTGTTTAATTTCCATGTCTTTGCATGAGGATGAATATTTTTGTTGGAGTTGAGTTCCACCTTTATTGCCTTGTGCTCTGAGAATATACAAGGTGTAATTTCTACTTTTTAAAATTTTAATGAGGTTTGATTTGTATCCTAAGATATGATGTATTTTGTATTTTGTACCATAGGATGATGAGAAGAATGTATATTCCTTAGGTTTGTGATGATGTGTTCTATATTTGCGTATTAATCCCATTTCTTCTAGGGTCACATTTAAGTTTCTTGTATCTTTATTTATTTTCTGTTTAGAGGATCTATACAGTTCTGTCAGAGGGATGTTAAATTCCCTAGCTGTTATAGTGTCATGGCATATCATATTGCTCAGATACATAATGTTCTGTTTCATAGATCTAGGAGCATGTAAGTTGGGAACATACATATTTAGAATTATAATTTCCTCTTGTTGTATTGATCCGTTGACCACTATGAAGTGACCCTCTTTGTCTTTCATGACTTTATTTGCTTTAAATCCACTTGTTACCTGAAAATAAGATTGCAACCCCTTTTTTCTTCTGATTTCTATTTGCCTGAAATACCATCCTTTAACCCTGAGTCTTGATTTATCTTTCACAGTTTGGTGCCTTTCCTATCGATAGCATATAGATATGGTTTGTCCTTTTTTTATCCAGTTAAGCAGCCTGTGCATCTTCAATGGGCAGTTCAAGCCATTTACATTTTTTGAGATAAATGTTAATTATGGTAGAATTCTATTTGTCTTATTATGTGAAAGTCTGTTGTATACTTTTTTCCTTTGTGTCATTGTGGAAGCTATGTTTTGGCCTTTTGTTTCTGTGTATTTACTTTGCTGGTGGTCCATTATGATGGACAGTGTTGATAATAGGTCTAAATATTTGCTGTAGAGATGGGAAATTTCCTCAATGTTTGCATTTCAGCAAGATATTTGATTTCTCCATCAATTTTGAAGATTACTTTAGCAGGATACAGAATTCTGGGTTGAAAATTGTTTTATTTAAGAAGGTTTAAGTTGGATGATCATGTTCTTCCAACAGAGGAAACTTTTATCTTAAAAGTCTACTGTCACCCTAATGACTATGCTACTGTAGGTCAGTTGTTGCTTTTCCCTGGCTGGTTCCAAAATTTTCTCTCTTGCCTTGACTTTAGAAGGGTTCATTACAATGTGTCTTGGAGAGGTTCTGTTTGAGTTCAGATGACCTGGGGTTTGATATCCTTCTAAAAGTAGTGTCAGAATAATACAAAGAATGTGAAGTCTTTGTCTTTTTTAGTGACTGAGTAGTATTCCATGGTATACAAATACCACAGCTTGTTAATACATTCTTGAGTTGGTGGGCATTTAGAGTATTTCCATATATTCTTAGTAAAGAATCACAAAAATGAAGAAATAAGAATCCTATGTACTCAATTATGATATGAGGACAATTAAAGTCCTAGTACATAGTGGGGGATATGGGACAGGAAGACCTGAGAATGGGAAGGAGGGAGGACATGGGGGGGTCAAGGGATAGGGTTCACTTTTGGGGGAAGGGACACAAATATAGGAGCATCCTTATCTAACAGATGCAATCAATGTAACCTGCTTCTGTGTACCCTCAATGAATCCCCAACAATAAAAAAAACAGTAGTGTCAGAATTATTAGTGAAACGGGAATTTTTTATTTATGATATTCTTCAGTGGGGCTTTCATTCCACTGGGATGATCTTCTTCCCCTTCAGGGATCACTATTATTTATATGTTTCAATTCTTTGTGAAGTCCTGTAGTTCTTTGACTGCTTTTGTTTCTCTCATTTTCTACTTCTGTAATTACCTGACGTAAATCAAGAAATTTATCCTCTAGCTCTGAGATTTGTTTTCTTCTCCATGGTTTAATCTATGTTTGATAGTTTCTACTGCATCTTTATATTCCCTAATGATCTCCTTCATCTCCTTAAGCTCCTTTATATCCTTTCTGTATTCATTGTATCTTGCGTCCGTCTTTTGATTTTTTCTTTCTCATCCATTCCCTTTATTGTCTTTATCATCTATATTTTAAATTCATTTTTTGTCAATTCCATTAATTCTTTATAGGTGGATTCCTCTGCAGTAGCTGCATTGTAGTCTCTTGAAGGAGTTGCTCTGTTTTGATTTTTCATGTTGCCAGAATGTTTCTATTGATTTTTCTTCATTTGTGTTTTCATTTTGTTCACCTCCTTGCCCTACTTTTTCTTTCACACTTCCTCCTTTGCTTCAAATTATCTTGTCTCAGTGTTTAGGTATTGAAGTGCCCTCTTGGTATAAGGCCCAAAGGAAGACAAGGGTAAAGAGCAAGCAGGGAGAAAGAAGAGGAAAAAAAAAGAAGAAGAAAGAAAGAAAGAAAAAAGAAGAAAAAAAGAAAGGCAGAAGAAAGACAAAAATTGAAGAACAGGAGAGAAGGAGGACAGAAAGTGCAATTGAGTGTTACAGCAAAAATGGAGATGTTTGGCAAAGTGCTATGGCCACACCCTCAACTCAAGGATTAAGGAGCTTTGGTCTGGGCAGGTCCCTCCCCATCATGAGCTCCATACCAGCCTGAGTAATGTTCTCTACCTCTACCAAATATAGGGAGAGAAATAAAAGAAAAAAAATAATAATGAAAGTATCAATACAGGGAAAAAAAGAATGAAAGAATACTTCAGCAGTGTAGACTTGTCAATGCTATCTTTTCAAAGATCAAAAGTAGAAGGTCTTCCTAGATTGTAATCTCGTGGCCTCCTTAAGCCAGACCTTTGTCAAGTTTTTCCATCCAGATAAGTGCTGAGACCACTCAGCTCTCAGAAAAAAAACAGAGAAAGAAAAAAGGATAAAATAAGAATACATAAGGAAAGTTAAAAATCTTTTTTTTTTTTTTTTTCTGGAGGCAGAGCATGATGGCGGATAGAAAAGATGTTTAGCTCATCTCTTCTGGAACAACAGGTGAGAGTGAGTGGGCTAGAGTATACCTGGCATGGAATATTGGTGTGGAGTGGCAGTTTGGAGTGTTCAGCGAGGTGGCAGTTTTTTGGATTTGGAGTGTAATCCGGAGCTGAGGAGACTGCCAGGAAAGTTTCTGGGAATGGGCCTGGGCTGAGGGGCTGGGATGCAAGTGGCAGCCAGTCCCCCCATGGGGGTCCCAGAAGAAGCTAATTACAGTTTTCAGTTCTTGGGGAAGCTAGGCATTGTGTGGAAAGATTGATGAAATGTGGACTCTTGAGTGGAATTTGGTGACCAGAGAGGGGTGCTGTCTGGACTGGCTCTGCTGTGGTTTGACAGTGGGCGAGACATTCATTCAGGGAAAGTTCCCAGATAGGAGGCCATTATTATAGAATTCGTGAGATGGCTGTGTATGCAGACTCCTTTCCGCAGGCCTTTTTCTGTGAGGAATCATCCTACACTCGGAACAGGCCCAGAATATCCTGTAGTCCACTTGAACTGTTGCAGGAGAAATTTGTGAAACCTGCCTCTGAAGATTTTTTTTTGGATCTAAGGAATTTCAGTTTGGCAGGGACTGAGTGCCAAGCCGATAAACAGGAGACCACCAAGAGCCATCTAAGCTGTGAAACAGGTATAAGCTTGGGAACCACTCAAGGTACCACCTTGTGTCAAGCACGAATAAGGCAAAATAACTATCTTCCTACTAACGGAGATCCCTATATAATATAATATAATCACAATATATATAATTATAATTATATATAATTTTTAATATATAAGATATTATATGATATTATATATATTATATATATAATATATATATAATATATGTTTAGAGCCTTAAATTATATATATATATTATATATATAATATATATATACAGCCTTAAATAATATATATAAATTTTTGTTGCTGTTGCTTTTTATTACTGTTTTTGTTTGCTTTTTTTCTGCTTTATAAAAAACAAATTTATATAATTTATATGTAATATCTAATTTTATAATATATAATAATATATAATTTTTATATAATAATATAAATATAATTATATATTTACATATACAATATATATAATTTTTTGTTGGTGTTGCTTTTTATTACTTTTTTATTGTTAAATCATAGCTGTGTACATTAATACAATCATGGGGCACCATACACTGGTTTTGTAGAATGTTTGATACATTTTTATCACACTGGTTAACATAGCCTTCCTGTTAAAATTGTTTTTCTCTCTCTTTTCTTCCTCTTGTGGTTGCTGAGATTGTGTACATCGGGCTATTTTATTTTATTTTATTTTATTTTTTATTATTGTTGTTGTTTGTTTTGTTTCAATGTGTCTTGTGTTTTGATAAGTCCTCTGGTTCACTCTTTTCCCTAACTCCGAATTTTACATTCAACAAGAGCAAGTGTTCCTGAATGTTTTTTTTTTTTTCTTTCTCTTTTTCTTTTTGTTCTTTGCAGAACCTTAGCTTAATCTAATCTTTCTCCCTACCTCACTCCTCAACATTCGCACAGATGATACTCTTTTACTCTTATCATCTTTCCCACATATTTTGCTTCTGCATAGGCTAAGATATTTCCCTACCCCCCTTTCTTTTTCTTTCTTCCTTCTTGGACTCTTGTCTTTCTCTTTTCTTTCTTTATTCCTTTTCTCTTCCTTTCTTTTATTTGATTGAATGGTACATTTAATTTCCTTTTTGTATTTTTGTTTTCCAATATTTTCTCTTCATCTCCTTTTCTTAAAATATAATTTTTATTTATTTATTTATTTTTTATTCTTTCTTCTTTTTTCTCCACCCTTTCTTTGCTGAGGATGAGTGTGACACAGTTATGGTTTGGTGGGTAGACCGCAATGGTAATCTGGCTCAAGTAGGCGAGGAAAACTCTTTATATTGGTCCCAGGAAGAAAGTACGATGAAGACCATGCTGCAGAACTTTTCTATTTCTCTATTTTCTTTTTTTCTCTCTCTCTCTCTCTTTTATTTCTTTATCCACACTCACGTTTTCTTTCCTGCCTTTTGTGTTTGCTCTTTTTCTTCTCTTCCTAATTTTGTGCAGAGGAAGAGTCTGAATGTGTTCAGGCTGGTAAGTGCCTGATTTAGAGGAACTCACCCAGCCCAGCTCCTCCAAACCCTTGTGCTATAGACATGGTCTTAGCACAGGGATGAACAATAACATTTTTTCTATAACTCTCATCTTTCCTTCGCATCCTCCTTCTCTTCTGTTGTTCAATTTTTATCTGTCAGTCCCCCACCCCCCTTTTTCTTTTCTTTTGTTTCTTTTTCTTTCTTTTTCATTTCCCTTACTCATTCTTTCATTTTTTTCTCTTCTTTTTCCCCTTTACTCTTGCTTCTCCTTGTTTTCTCCAACCCTTCTCTGCCTTCTGACACCATACAAAGAGGCCTCTTCATTACCTAAACTCTGAGACAAATTCTGAAACAAAGGAGGAAGTGAGAAGGAAAAAACGTACATCAGGAAGTGAAAAAGAAAAATGTACACATGAGAAGGAACCAAAAGAAAAATTCAGGCACCATGAATAACCAAATTAGAACAACTACCCCAAGGGACCACAAGGTAATTCTTATTTATTTTTTTAATTTTATTAAACCATAAATACATATATCACATATACATTAATGCATTTATGGGGCACAATGTGCTGATTTCATATAGAATTAGGAATGCTTACATCATCACTGGTTGATATATACCTCATCTTGTTTACTTGATTATTGTGTTAAGATATTTATACTCTATACTAATAGATCTGACATATATCCTTGCATTATGCACCATTAGTGTGATCCCACCATTCACTCACCCTCAATCTGACCTTTCCCCGCCCTTCCCCTCCCCTCTCCTCCCTCCTTCATCTTGGGCTATATTTGTGATCAATTCTTCATATAAAAGTATGAGTGATTGTAAATTGGTTTCATAATAGTACTGAGTACATTAGATATTTTTTCTTCCATTCTTGAGATACTTTACTAGGAAGGATATGTTCCAGCTCCATCCATGTAAATGCAAAAGAGGTAAAGTGTCCATCTTTTTTAAGACTGCATAATATTCCATGGTATAGGAACCTGTGGCTCAAAAGAGTAGGGCACCAGCCCCACATACCAGAGGTGGTGGGTTCAAACTTGGCCCTGGCCAAAAAACTGCAAAAAAAAAAAAAAAAAAAAAAAAAAAAAAAAAAACCATTGAAAAAAAACAAAACCAATTATTGATCCAATGATGGTGTTGGTGGGCAGTGGGGGTGTGACATGTACTGG